>JAOVVH010000001.1:13416075-13427519 GCA_028566435.1 Scorpiodoras heckelii
CAATTTGGAATAAGGCTGTAACGTAACAAAATGTGAAAAAAGTGAAGCGCTGTGAATACTTTCCGGATGCACTGTACATTCATCCCTTAAGGTTATATTCTGTAACCTAATATCCATTGTTCATTTATAACTCTCTAATCATTGATACAAAGAAACCTGGCTGCATTTTTCAACACAAACTGACAAACCTTTGGCTTTTCCAGTGACTGACTGGCAATGTTGTTCGAAAAAACATCTTAGATGTAATTACTTTATGGAATTCATAAATTGCACAAATTCCATGCTGTTTACACTTTTCACATCCACACTCAGATCTGTGTGTACCTTTTGATTCAGGTTGTTTTAAATAATCTGAAATAAGCAAATTTTTTAAACAGAGTTTTTTGGCATTTTGAAACATGGCATTTTACCCCAGTGAGAAACAAACCATCAGGATTCTTCTCTTTCATTTGCGTCTGTTTCATTTGGTTCTCTAATCAGTGGATTTCCTTCAAAGATGCCAAACTGCAAGGTGTCACCGTGCTCTTCCAGAAAGCTGCAATTTGACAGGCATCTCCAGGACATCCTGGCATTCCTACGTGGCTGAAGCTTTGAGTTAGCTTTCTCTGTGTAGACGCTAGTGAGCTGAGCCCTGCTCTTAAAAACCACCAAGCCTGCAATTAGAGCTCATAAACAGAGAGCCGTGAATGCGGCGTGACAGAGCCGGAGAGAGCCCCAAACTACAGGGCCCGCTGTCGTGGCTTTAACACAAAGCCTGGGTCTCTCTCATGCTTTGAGAAAGAAACATGAAAGGGTGGGAGATGCTTCACAAATTACACACTGTTTGTGTTTGTGTGCGTTGAAGTTTATCCCTAAACATTAGTCACGGTTCAGGTCTCTCACTCGCTGTCTAACCACAAACATGACCTGAGGCGAGTGCTGAGGTTTCCTTTACACGGAGATGATCATTGTGAACACCATCTTCGTCATCGTCATCATCAAAGCACTGAAAGGAGGTGATGACGGAGTCCCGCATGGCTCTGTAGCAGGTTGTTATTAGTGTGGCACTGAGTAAAGAGCTTGTTCTGAGGTGATGAAGTTAGAATGTAATAAAGGATTGGCGTATTTTGTTGCAGGACGGCTTATTACACTGCATACAGACAAGTGTATCGACAGGATTATGAGACGGTGCACAAGTGCTGCCCGGGATGGTCACAGCTCAATGGGGAAGCTGGATGTCTGTACCGTAAGTACTGCATTATTTTGCCATTGATTTCAAACAGTTCTAATATAATGTGTATTGAACCATATGTTATATAACAGCTCCAGTGTGGAGTATCTTAATGTTTCTCTTGCCTTAGGCTACACATTTTACCATATGTTCACAGCATCACCAGATCAACAAAGCGACATTTTAATCAAGATTTTCTCAATTCTGTGTAAATTAGGTATGATCAGGTAAGGCAACAAATAATGATTTGCTCGAATTATTCTTCAGATCAGTCCTATGGCCCATGTGGGCAATTGTTTCTTCAGTTCCCTGCTCCCAACTTTAGTTTCTACCTGCTTAATCCATTCCACAACCAGATCTGATGTGTGTTTGGGGTCATTGTCCTGTTGGAACACCCAACTGTGTCCAGGTTTCATCCATCCAGCTGATGGTTTGAGATTCTGCTGAAGAATTCTGAGGTCTTCCTTCTTCATTATTCCGTACACTTTGTTCCGGGTACCACTTCCACTGGCAGCAGTGTATGATGTATGATGCTACCACCACCATGTTTAACAGTTGGTACAGTGTACTTAGGGTTGAATGCCTCACCTTTACTCCTCCCAACATATCTCTGGTCACTACCAGCTAAATGGCTAAACAATTCAATGTTTGTTTCATCTGACCATAAAACTTTCCTCCAGAAGGCCAAACTGCAGTCGAGCTTGAAGGTGTCAATTTTGGAGCAGCAGCCTTGGACGGAAGCCTCGTAGTCCATGGTGAAGTAAAACTAGCTTGGCTGTAGACAGTGACATTGGTGTTCCATCAGCTTCTAGTTCATGGTAGGCCTGTGACCTGGTGGTTCTTGGGTTGTTCCTGATTGTACAAACTAAAGTCCTCTCAGCTGAGGGTGAGAGTTTGGGTCTTCTTCCAGACGTTGGTAAAGTGGCTACACCTCCCAGTGACTTGTACTTACACACAGTTGTTTGAACTGATGATCTTGGAATCTGCAGTTGTTTAGAAACAGCTCCAAGGTGTAAATTTACAATCATCGTTTTCAGATCTGCACTGAGCTCCTTGGACTTTCCCATTGTACTGTGTGTTGGTCAATCCAGTGAGTGTCAAACAAACAAAACCTTTTTTATGTAGCACAGAGAAGCACCAGCTGTAGTCAATCATCATCACTAACAGGAAGTTAAGAGGCTGTGGCCTCTATAAGTTGAAACACATTTTGGAGCTTTCAGCCCAACTGAATTAATAATGTAATAATCTAATCTTAGAACTCTAAATATGTATAATTTTAACCCTGGGTTGATTTCAGAAAACCCTGAAAATGAAAACTTAAGCACCAAAAAAATCACTGTAAGCTCAATATTAACATGACACAACTGTATATTTATATATAATAATTTATTACCACTGGAATAAAAAAAAAATGTGGACAACAGTATCAGTCGCTACACAACACACATAAGAGCTCCAAGCAACATGACGGGCTTTTCACCTGCTAGTGTGAATTTAGATTCAATGACTTTGCAGAATAATGGCAAGTGCTTTGAACGTCCCGACCAATCACATTGCAGCTTGGAGAGCAATCGAGGAAAAACAAATCTGAAATGCAGAACCAACGGAAAAAATATTTAATGAGAGCCTCACCACATGTTCAGTCAGATATTTCAGTGTCAGTATTTAATCATGGTGTTTAAGGTCTTGTTTCTAATGGGCTGGACTAACTCGAAGTCTTCGATAAGAGCTGAAATAACATGCATAAGTCAGGAAAAAACCTCCAATAATGAATAGCCTTGTCATCTTGAAACCTGGCTTTATTGGCTGCAGTACTGAGCTCTGAAGAAGAAAAGTGGAATCTGACCCTTAAATACAGACATAAATCTTATTTTAATCTGCACTACTTCCCAATAAACCTCAGTTTTGACTTGTTCCACTGTGGATGTAGTAGCAGGGAGAGTGAGCAGTGGTTCCTGAGCTAGATTCATGGCACTGCTCAGGGCAAAGACCTTTAGATCGACACACAGGGCTGCTGCAGACAATTCCCTGGTTACAGGTCATGTTACTGGATCTCACACTACCCTCAAAGGCCTCTTTGTCTGTTACTGAAGGTTATAGCACTCATTATCCCGGCCAAAACCAAGCCCAACGCTCAACCCAACACCGGTTTGTTTTGAAACACACCAAAAAAGTCTGCTGACACGCATTTCTCTGTGAGGCTCCGTCTTAAGTCACAACCTTGTGACAACATCTGCTTCTCTTAAGTGGTGCTACTGGACGACGTTGAGCTTTTATCTTTGTAACTCAAGGCCTTGACGACTCAAAGGAGAAAATCTGGACATACTAATTACTTTTTTTAAACCAATGAACCGGGATAAAACAGCAGGATGAAAAAAAGGGAGGCTCACATGCATCATGCCTCATCTCAGAGTGCCTCCTTATTCAGTCCTACTGCTCATAGTTTTAATATTTGGGAGCAGAATCACAGACGTGGAAATCAAAGCTGATTAAATTGTATCCACAGAATGAAAGGTTGTCTCCAGGGTCCTGCTTTCACACACTGTGGAATTAAAGAGTGGCCGGGATAAAGGCAGGGTGTAACCATGAAGCTCACTCCACCATACTGCTACAAAAGCCAGGCTAAGGTCATTAGTCTAATGATTGTCATTATTTGGCTCCTGCTCCTGTTGGTGCCCAGGAGTGTCAAAAGTGTTTGTTCGACATGATCAGGAAACATTTTTCTCTTTCTCTCTTGGAAATATTTTTCTTCCTTTTGAAACCAGTGTGCACCTTTCCATTAAATATCAACACCCGAGCCAGATGTAAGATGTAGCTTTACACAGGATTAGTAGGAGCTCCTTGTGAAAAGTCAAACAGGAAGTGGGAAGACTTAATGTCCAGCTTGAGACCCTTAACAAAACCCATTCTCATTCTTCATTAAGTACAGGAAGTAAATGAAACAAGCCACTCTAATGGGCTTTTTGCTTAGCACACTTACAGAACACTTGTTCTTCTGTTTCTTAAGTACACCAATTGACTCCTCGACTCTTCTTGTGCAAGTGCTCTTAGCAGTGAAGATGCTTTGGAAGACTTCTTTGGCGTTAACCAAATATTTCCTTTTCTGTTTGTCTTCAAGAATCTCCTTCTGCACAATGAAGACATTGAGTAACGCAAACTAGGAAATCAGAAGTGGATTTCAGACCAGACTTTTAATTTATTTTAATGAGAGGTCAGTTCAGTCTGCTTCTCAGTTTGTCTCTGCTTTCAGCAGCGGATTGGATCCAGTGTTGAACAGATGTCCATGTGGAGCTCAGGATCTTTTAGGGAACGTCCTGAGAGGTGTCAGTGGGTGGTCTGAGGGTCAGCAGACGCTATTTACTTATGCGCAACAATGCGAGCGGTCAGAAAGGCCACATGACTGTTGATTTCTCATTGTTTCAGACATGACGTTTTCATGACCCATTGTTTCGTGGTCTGTTTACTGCTTTTGAAAGCATTCACACAGGAATGGCCTTCTTTTTTTTTTTTAAGGATTTTCTTTCTCTGCATTTTTCAAGGACTGTACTTTGTAGCTAGGCAGAGGGTTATATTCAGCACTGCAAAGTGGTATAATTTAGAACACTCTGTAATTGTAACTGTTTGGGACTTGTGAAATGTCTTTCTTTGTGTGATTGTAATTATCTTGAGACAGAAGGACAATTTGATAAAATTGCATAAAATCTACTGCACACTTTAAGGAAAGCAGGATTTTTCAACATGGAACTGCTGATTTCAGTTTGAGATTTGGCCTTATACCTTAACAGGATTCCTAAAACTCTAGGAACACTTCTATCATTCGTTTGGCATTCCTTAATCAAGGTGTCTTTGAGTAAAAAAGAAGGAAAGATGGATGGATGGAAGGATGGATGGATCCAAGCATTCACATGCTTCACTCAGTGTCTAATGCATGCAGGTAGTGAATATTATTCTTGGGAAAGAGACCACAAGGATGTCAGTTATCTGCCAGAAATTCCTCAATTAACATTTTTTTTAGCTTCATCTTTTCCACCCTTCCTTCAGTGGAACTAGGTAGGAAGGTGTGTGCTTCCTGTTTGGGATGGATTCTGACTAGAGGAAGGATGGGATTGCTTCTGAAAGACACACCGCTGAGGATGGTGATGTCCTGTTGATTTGAAAGCAGTTTCAAATGATGAGTTACTGTTACCACGCTTTTAAGAAGGGCTCTGGCGTGGTTAATCTTTTTTATCAGGAGATCTGATGGTACCCCCGTTTCATCAATTTCAGAACCAGTTCCATTCCAGTTCTCAAACCTAATTTTGAACCGTTTGGAGAATTTTGACTGACAATGCATTTTTTTTGGAACATGAAAAGTTGGCTCCCAGCTGGATAAAAAAAATAGCAGGTTTTTCAGTGCAAACCGTAGTGGAAGTGAAAAATCTTCAGTAAAAGAAATGAGCATCCATGTGTGAGAATAAAAACATCTTGTGCACTATTCATCATGCACGGAATAGTCTTCTGCATCTCCTTATACTTAATATTTGGTCCGTGATTGTTTTTTGGATAAAAACAAATCTCTGTAATAACAGAACATAATCATGGAGATAATCAATGCCATCTGCTGTCTTGCTACTTCTGTTTACTTCCATTGTGCATTGTCCCGCACCCTCTGTTGATGGCGCATCCTTGATTACAATGGTTTAACTCAAAAACTAAGGTTTTAGGAATCCTGAACGGAACCGGTTCAAGAACCAGAGCTGGTTTTGGTGGAGAAGGAGTACAAGACAGAGTTGTAATGATCTAGCACTCTCTTCGAAGGATGTTCAGGTTTTTTTTTTTTAGCATTTAATCATGTTGAATGAGTGCTTTGGAGGAAATGTGTTTGTGTTTGCCCTCCTATGATGGTGGCTGTTATGAGAGAGAGAGGAGAACTAGCAATACTGGAATTATTAAATTGGGAGACAATAAGATTGAAAAAAAGAAACTACTACTCAATACTCAGAGGCTTGATCTTCAACTGAGGGTTCACTGTTAGATAATAATATACTGCTACATGTACAGACAGTGCAAATGAACTATCATTTTCCAATTGTGGGTCTAATTATGGAGCTTAAATGATGTAAAATGGTCTAAAGGTCTTCTGGGTTCTCTGCCTAAAGAAACATTAAGTTATTCACCAAAAACTGACATCAGCTCAGCCTTAGCGTTTCTCTGTGGCAGAATCATCGTGTTCCAGTGTCATGTGGAAGCCCCGGAGCGGACAGAGAGCATGCATCACATTCAGACACGACTACACAGATGCACGCATATGTACATGCACACCTGGAACCAGTTTAACAGAGGTGCATGTAAGCTAAAAGATGTGGGGGTCATTAGTTTTGAGTGATGGGCGTTTATGGAATGTGACGTCTGATGGTCTGTACTTTGCCCATGAGGCACCTATGAGGCACAGAATACCCAGTGGATTATACAGCGTTCGTTTATGGATTTGTGGATTCCAAAGCGATACACATACAAACACACACACACACACACACACACACACACACACATGGCTTAAAGAGAGTGAAAGAGCACTTACCTCGGGGGGATTTAGTGTGTCTGGTGGCTGTAATTCTTGCTGATTGAAAACACATTCAGCCCCCGTTCTCTTCATCTGAACTCCTCGGAGACGACGATCTCTGCAGTGTTTTACAAAAAAGAAAAATGTCAGCGAAACACAGTAAATAATGAAGGAAATGCTCAGCTGTGATCCAGGAGCTTAACTTTATTTGGGCTGTATAAATAATGAAAGGCAGAAAATGTTAGAAAAGTTCCAAATGAGTTTCAGTGGATTAAGTGTCTGAGCATGACATGGCTTGTTCGGTCTCTGTGTAAAGCCTGGGATAATACACCACCTGAAAGACATGTACAGAGCATGACATTAGGGGGTTTTCTTTCAAAGCAAATGACCAAACCGATGCTATGGATCACGTCTGAAGAAAAGTGTTGCGGTCTAATATTATGAATAGTTGGATATTTAAATATTTGCACATTGCGAGGTCGAATAATATTGAATACAGACATGCTGATGAAACAAGGCTTGGGTGGAAAATAAAAAAAGAACACAGGCTGTAATTTCAATAAAAACACTTTTAAACGAGGTTTAACAGTTCAATACACCAACCCCTGTGGTATAACAAAATGCTCAGGGTGCTGAATCAGCAAGCTGCTCCTCACGCTCTGCTTTTTTCCTCAGGTTACAGTTTTACATTAGTTTTTCCTCCAAATTTTTTAATAAAACATTGAATATCTAATAATATCAGCAAACCAGGGTATGTGCAGCATCCTATTCAAAAGACCTGACAGGAAAACTGCTAGCCTTGCTAGCTAACCTTTCTAGCTAGCCACTCAATATAGCTTGCTAGTTTAAAACAGGGGTTTTATTTTTTACATACAAATTATATCCAGATTTCAATAAAAGGAGTATAGTTATAGTATATCCTACATCTAGATTTTAAGCAAGGCTAACAGATGAGTTAATATGAGTTAACACGGTTAGCCAGCTAGCAAGGCTAAAATCCTAGATAGTAAAGTTGGCTAGCGAGTTACTGGGAAAAGGTCATGAAATGAACTGATTGCTGTGAGTAAAAGATTTTGTGAGAAGGTCTAGATTTGCCATTAAAGTGAAAGTGACATTTTTTTGTCACTGTGCTTGCACACAGCGAAATTGAACCTCCGCATCTTACCCATCTGTGCAGTGAGACACACTAGTGAAGACACACTAGGGGGCAGTGAATACACGTGCCCGGAGTGGTGGGCAGCCCTAAGCCAGCGCCCGGGGAGCCATTGGGGGTTAGGTGTGTTGCTCAAGGACATTTCAGCCGAGTCTTGTCGACCACGGGAATCGAACCCAGGACCTTCCGATCATGGGGCAGACACCCTAACCACAAGACCACGACTGCCCCATCAGTGTGTTGTTAAAACTCATTGCAGTGTATTGATTATTTTTATGCTAATATGTAGTGCTGTATGAATGCAGTTTTTCACTTACAATGCAGTAAACGATACACGTATTAATTGTACTAACTAATGCTCATTGTAAGATGGTACAGATTTATAGTTTGTCAGACTTCTTCTTCTTCATCTCTGATATCTGTGTGTTTCTTCCTGGTAGCTGTCTGCAGCTATGGAGTGTGTTTTAATGGAGGCCGGTGCAGAGAAGGATCCTCGCAGCTTTGTGAGTGCCCGGCTGGCTTCCACGGCCCGAGCTGTCAGTACGGTGAGTGAATACAGTTCACGTTCGATGTATGTGATACGTCCGGCTGTGGACTCGGAGCAGATTTTGTGAAGAATGTTTAGTCTGTTAACTGTTAGTTAACACAACAAGCTCCTACATTATTCAGTCTCAGTATCTTGGTACATCCTTCCTTCCTTCCTTCCTTCCTTCCTTCCTTCCTTCCTTGTGCTCCCTTAATGGCTGAATTTGAGTTTCGTTCTGCCTGATGTTGGTCTCAAGGCCAAGAATTTAATCTCCTGCGAAGAAGGAACGCAAGCCAGCAGTTCAGCGGTGTGTTAGGAATGGAAGAGGCTGTTGCTTTTGTGATATCCACACACGACAGGAAATTCCTGACACCACTTCTTCCTCCTCTGTTATACATAATAACTGCCACATCATAGAACAATTGGGGATAATTTCAGGAAAGCAAAGGGGTTTTATGGGATGGATTGATGGAAGGACGCAACTCCAAACCAGTCACATGGTGTAAGATGTATGAGTGCTGAAAGACCCAGATTTAGTACTCATGCTTTATAAAATCATTTTTTTTGTTTGCGGGTTGTGATTGCTGGATTGCTGTGATTTTGATTAATTGTACCGTGTAATCTTTTGCTTGTCTGTTGACTTTACGTGTCCGATTAAGCATGTGCAAGTGTTCATGTGTATAAATTCTGGAAAAAACCCAGAATTGGTAACTATCTGAACATCAGGACTATCACATGCACTTTGATGATGGAACTAGAAGTCCACTCGAGTCGATCAATAATAGGACTTTTTTGTTACACTGTTAGTTTAAAATAAAAGAGCTCATTTGCTGAGCTGAGAGTAATGCCTTGTCTCTGCAATGAGTCAACGATTGACTTGTTAAGACCGTTCCTCTTTTCTCTTCGGCTCTTTGTTTGGTCTAAATGGCACTTACATTATGGCCATTCTGCAGTTCCTGCATGTGGCCGACCCCCTGCCTCTAAAATGTCTCTCCACGCATTTGAAGTGATAAAAGGAAGCATCAGTTCCACATGACTTTTTCCCGCCGTGTCGAGACCTGCTGCCATTGTTTTGTCCGGACCGCTGAGAGCCTCGCATAAGGTCTTGCCCTCTCTCCTTTGGGAAGCTATTAGCTTATGAATAGTGTGATGGTTATATTGCTGCGTGATTGACACCCAGCTTGATCACGGACCGTGATTGGTTCAGCGTTAACTGTGGGGTGGGGCTGAGAGACTCACAGACTCCGTTCTGGCTATTGTGTCAGTTCTGTAGAGCTGTTGGACGTCCTTACGGTTTATTGTCATGAAATGACAGGAACACGGTGACGGAGGAAAAGAACATAATAGTAAAATATACCCATGGTCCTCGGAGAATCGGTGTGCTCAAACACACATGACTTTTAACACCGCTATACATACTGTACTTTCAACAAATGTGCAGCTTCTCCAAGTGATGTATGAAACATCCATCTTCTTAAGTGCCAGCTACAAAAGGATCAGGATGTCATACGTCACAGAAATGTGAACTTAACTAAGACAGAAGATCTAATCCAGACCATAAACCACACAGAGCGTACGGTAATTTCTCGTCATAGAAGAACAAAAATCTCTGGACGCATTACTGTAATATTTTCTCTTCACATGTTCACATGGTCCAACTTTTTGAAGATAAAGACGATACTTTATTTATCGTTCACTCAATGTTTTTTCAGCTTGAGTAAACTGTTCCTACCAGAGGCACAGCTTAAATCAGCAAGTAGTGCGTTTTCCTGACAAAACACAGTGTGTGGTTTTTTGGTTTTTTTTTATTTTGACTGATAGGATAAAATTCTTAATAGATGACGACAAGCGGACATGAGCTCCATAAACACCAAGTCGTTTTCCGCCAGTTATGATGTCAAGCAGGAATTCCGCACTAATACCCTGCTGTAACCGCATTCCTGTCCGTCGTGCTTACCTGTAATGGTGTACCATGTGGCAGCAAGTGATGACACCTGACACATTCATGCGGTTTTAGCACATAATAAGGCTTAGCAGAGAAGGAGGGCCAGGGTTCGGGGTTGGCACGCCATGAAGGATGTCTTTCTTGTCTTCGTGCTCTGCACCGATCACATTCCCCTCCTGAGTGTATTTTCTTCTTTGGCTCTCCGTCAAATTCTCGTCCTTGTCCTGTGTGTGTGGCTTATCATCACTGAACAAGTGGTATAACGACAGAGGGATTTCAGTGGCCACGTCTCAATCCAACAGCTGTCATTTGGAAGACCGTAGCACAAGGAAAGAAGGAGCAGGACCAGAGTTTATTATCCGTCCTGAAATGAAAATTGGCATTATTATTTTAATTTGGTGCCATTTAGATAAACGGTGTAGCAGTGTAGGAAGAATGTAGCCTCTAATTAAATGTATATAGAGACATTGTGACGTAAAATAAAACTTGCAAGAAAGGAACAGAGATCGTTCTTGCCCCTGCTGAGTGTACGTAGCAAGTTCGCGTGCTGTATTAAGCTAATCGGTGAACAAAGCTAGTAGACTATGAATCTGAACACTGATTAACCTGTAAATCAAACAATCAGTTTTCCACAGCATGCAATTTGTGTTTAACTAGAAGCTATACATAACTACTATGATTTCTCACTGGAGCTAAAATTAAATTCTGGACAGGCCATGCCCACACATGACAAATCACAAGTGATATGAGCGACTTGTTGCTTGCTAGTGCGAACGGTCGGTTAAGTAAGTGACAGCCTTTTCTGTTTGAGTGTGTGCTCCATATCCGGAAAACAACTAAGATCTTAACAGGGTTTTATTATACACTGAAGTACCAGAAAAAACTGGTATAGCAATTAATCCTTGGTATGTCTTACAGGGGATCTTGGAGGGAAAGTTGCACAGTCTTCACACTGATGTTTGTTGAGGCTCCAGCATTGAATTCCAATTCAACACCCTTGAAATGCTCATACGTGAAAATCCAAACTTTGCTTCTACCTCTGAAATGCTATGACCCATCTCACAAGCT
>JAOVVH010000001.1:13489399-13505675 GCA_028566435.1 Scorpiodoras heckelii
GCAAGTTTACGTTCCAACCAAAACATACATTAAAAAGTTAAAATACATCACCCACAGTTCATAGACGTTTCATCACACTTATTACAAAAGTGCCTACAGCAAATAAAATGAGTCTGAACAGTGTTGTTTATCACGTTAAATACAGCCGAGTGCTGTAATGTAGAACACAACCAATCAGCTGTCCGCTGTTGATGACGTTTCAGCGCGTTTCAAATAGAGCCGTTTTAGCTTGTCATGTTAACGAACAGCCATAAGTGAAAATCTCCTCACAGAAAACGTCACCATATCGACAATTAACATGCAGCTTCTGAGCAGCTTCTTTCTGATCACATCCAAAAATCAACTACGCAGTCTGATACTCTTTCAGTCTCTCTTAGCGACATGTGACCACATCATGAAAGTAGACAAACTGTGTGTAACCACAGAGAAACTTTTAACCCACATGAGCAGAACATCCATAAGACCTGTGTTAAGACGAGGCAGCGGACACACACACACACACACACACACACACACACACACACACACACACACACACACAGAGACACAGTAATCACTCACTGGAGAGACGGATGGTCTGACGCAATCAGCTGACTACTTGAGTGTGTGACTTCTTGATGGACTCGCACCACCGCCATCAATCAAATCCCTCCCCAAAAAAAGAACCAAACAATCAAAGGTACGACTCTGTAGCCAGGAACCAAACAGCCAGCTGCACAGGAGGTCAGTCTAGAGGAGAGCCACGTACTGCAGCTCAGCATCCTCTGGAGAACACAGTGACATGCTTCAAGCATTTATTTTTGGTTTTATTCAAGTTTGATCATTGTGTCTTATGGCTCTTGAACATCAGAAATACAGTGTCAGGGTTCAGCACACACAAACACAATCACGGTCTAGACTGCTGACCTGACAGCTGTCCAGAAGATGATGATCAACACCCGACACAAAACCTGAGGATAAGCCACAGAAGGTCACTGGTGAAAAGGCTGGCTGTGGTATCAAAGTATATTAATGGAAAGTTGACAGGAAGGGAAAAGGTGGTAGGAAAAGGTGCACGAGCAACAGGGACTGAGCCGATTATCAAGAAAAGTGGACTCAAGAACTTGGAGCTTCATAAGGAGCTTCATAAGGAGTGGACTGAAGCTGGTGTCTGTGCATCAAGACAGACGTCTCCAGGAAAGAAGCTACAACTGCTGCATTCCTGATATCACCCCACTCCTACACCACGGACAATGTCAGAAGAGTCGTACCCGGGCCAAGGAGAAAAAGAAGTGGACTGTTGCTCAGTGGTCCAAAGATGAAAGTATTTAACCTATTTGCAAATCAAAGACAGAGACTGGAGGAAGAAGGTAGAGGAACAGAATCCAAGGTGTTTGAAGTCCAGTGTGAAGGTTCTACAGTCTGTGATGGTTTGGGGTGTCGTATCATCTGCTGGTGTTGGTCAGCTGTGTTTTATCACAGTGGTGCCCAATCTTATCCACAAAGGGCCGGTGTGGGTGCAGGTTTTCTTTCCAACCAAGCAGAAGACACAGTACTGAAAGACGAGATCCACTGATTAGATCCGTTGATTACAGGCAGGTGGAATGAGGTGTGGCTCCTGCTTGGTTGGAAAGAAAACCTGCACCGATAGCGGCCCTTTGTGGATAAGATTGGCCACCACTGTTTTATCAAGTGCAAAGTCAGCTGGTATTAACATAGCAGTAATAAACAGTCAGTAGACCCCCCATCTCTCTCTCTCTCTCTCTGACCCCCCATCTGATCTCTCTCTCTCTCTCTCTCTCTCTCTGACCCCCCATCTGATCTCTCTCTCTCTATTATTCAGTCAGACCTCTCTCTTACTCAGCAAGATCACTTGCTCTCTCTTTCTCACTCAATCAGATCACTCCCTCTTTCTCAGCCTGATTTCTCTCACTTGCTCTCATGATTTCACAGCTCGCTCTCTCACATGCAGATTACGCTCTCTCACATCTCTCTTCCTCGCTTCATCGGATATGATGCTCTTGGATCTCTCCCTCAGTAAAATCTCTCTCTCTCTCCCTCTCTCTCTCTCATACGATTACATTGCTCTCTCTCATTCAATAGGGCTGCTCTCTCTCTCACTCAAAAGTTCACATTCATTCTCTCTCTGTCCAACCTCTTCCTCTCTCGGTCTCTCTCTCAGGTCCAATCTCTCTCCCTCTGTCCAACCTCTTCCTCTCTCGCTTGGTCTCTCTCTCAGTCCAATCTCTCTCTGTCCAACCGCTTCCTCTCTCGCTCGGTCTCTCTCTCAGTCCAATCTCTCTCTCTCTGTCCAACCTCTTCCTCTCTCGCTCAGTCTCTCTCTCAGTCCAATCTCTCTCTCTCTGTCCAACCTCTTCCTCTCTCGCTCCATAGCCACTGGACTCTGGAGCAGTGAAACATGTTCTGTGGAGTTATGAATCATTCTTTATCTGACAGTCTGATGGATAAGTCTGGGTTTGGTGAACACCAGGAGAACGTTACCTGCCTGACTGCATTGTACCAATTGTAAAGTTTGGTGGAGGAGGGATAATGTTATGGGGTTGTTTTTCAGGGGTTGGCCAAGGCTCCCTGGTTCCAGTGAAGGGAAATCTTAATGCTTCAACACACCAAGACATTTTGGACAATTGTATGCCTCCAACTTTGTGGGAACAGTTTGGGGAAGAATCTTTTCTGTTCCTGCATGACCGTGTACATCCCAGTGCACAAATCAAGGTCCTTAAAGACACAGTTGGGTGAGTTTGGCGTGGAAGAACTTGATTGTTCCACACAGAACCCTGATCTCAACCCCACTGAACACCTTTGGGATGAACTAGAATGGAGATTGTGATCCAGGCCGTCTTATCCTACATCTGTGTCTGACCTCACGAATGCTCTTCTGGATGAATGGGCAACAATTCCCACAGATACACTGCAAAATCTTGTAGAAAGCCTCCTCAGAAGAGTGGAAGGTGTTTAAGCTGCAAAGGAGGGACCAACTCCATATTAATGCCTGTGGGTTTAGAATGAAACATCATAAAAGCTCCTGTAGATATCATGTGTAGGTGTCCGAATACTTTTGTCTATATAGTGTATATAGTTGCAGGAGTGTTTTCTCCAGCAGCCCTGTTATGTTTAGCTATTTCTGTCAGGGTCAGAAGGGTCTGGCTGTAGATATGCACTCGCCCAGCGGCGTATCACTGTTTCAGCTCACTGAATCATTACTATTTACAGGTTTCTACTTTTTGAGTTGAAAGGGGTTTTAAAACTGCAGGATCATCATAGTTTCCTCCGACCTTTTTTGTAGTTCTGTTCTCACAAGGGTACGATCCTATACACGTTCATTCCTGCAGTCTAACAGAACATCGTTTGCCGTTTCTGCTCATCAAACAGACATCGTAACGAATAAACTCCTTTGTCGTGAAGACGTCAGAAACGTTACAGCGGTACCTGTGACTGACACAAAGTGCTGACACTGGAGACTCCTTACATAAACGTAAAAAGTCTCCTCATAGAAGAAGTCCCTGTGACTGAGCTGTTGCTATAGAAACCATAGCCTATTAATATAAATGAGCGCGTTAATATAAACTGTGATTTGCAGCTGCACTACATGAATCAACACCTTCTGACCAATCAGAATTCGGAAATCAGATAAGGACATACGGTGACACGTATGAGTGTTTATAACACCAGGTGAAACCTCACAGAGATATCTGAACGTCTTCTTCGGCAGCTTTACAGATGTTACTCAGCTCCTGAACTCGGACGCTCGGTTGATCGGTGTGTTCCTCTGCGACACATCCGATTATCCTTCACGGTGAGATAATTATCCCTGCCCAGCGTCTCACTTTAAACCCAAGGCCACCAGTCGATGTGCTATAAGGTGACGCTGGTCCTCTTACTGCTGCTGTTTGTTGAGCGAGACCGCCACCTAGTGGTTAAATCTCACATCACACCCACAGGATGGGGTTCATTTTTGCTTCAATTTTATGCACGTGGTTTCTTCAGACACTTTTTTTTTCTAACAAAGACAACACTCACTCCAGAGCTTTTCACCTCTTTGGACAGAACGACAAAATTCCTCACATCTTATTTAATAACACACCTTCTCCGCGCCACTGAAAAGACCTTACGCCAAAGCTGACACTAATATCTAATTCACCAGAGTGTCAGGGATTGTCTACAGAGATAACAACGTCATCACTTTTAATGCATCCTGCAGGTTCTAGAGAATCTACAGACTCCGTTTCAGGTGAAACAATATTACAGTCACCGAAACACCACTTTAAAATGGATGACTGATGTCACAGTCTCTCGTTCTGTTATAAAAGCGTTGTGTTTATGATCTCACGAGATGAGATGTCAAGCTGGCTGCTGAATGCTGCATTCTGGGTGCTCAGAAGTTCTTGATTATTTGTCTATAACGGCTGCTCTGACAGCAGTGCAGCTTCGAATCGCAGGTGTTTATTAATGCGCTCGTTCTTATACGTTATCGTTTCTATAGTAACGGCACATTCACAGGGACGTGTACAGCGAATGCGCCTTGTAAATGTAACAAACGTGACACAGCACAGACGTTTATAGGAACTAATTCGTCTAAACAGAAATGGATAAAATGTTCGTCTGACGTTCTTTAAAAACCAAAAAAAACTACTTTTTCCTATGGAAAATAATCAACGTAAGGATGGTATCTATATCACTGCTTCATCACGTCACACGGCGAGCTGATGATTTTCCTATAGCAGCATGACACGGAGTGGATTACTCATAAGTAGCAGGTGTTATCTAAATGTAAAGGTCAGACGGTCAGAATAAGACAAGCAGTCCAGCTCTGTGTGACTCAACTACTATAAACACGTCCTGTGGTAAGATGATGGTAAGACGCAAGTTACCCAGTAATAAGCAATAGTCAAACACGTACTCACCTGGTCACATGACCAGGAACTAGACTGTACACTTAGCCTACTCGTAATACAGATAACTGGATGCTCGAATATTTTACATCCTTGTTAAATTTTTAATAAGGCAGTGATGATGATGATGATGATGATGATGATGATGATATCCGGCGTTACTGCCTGTTGGTGTCCTAAAGCCGTAGTAGCAGGACACTCTTATTTAATATCAGAGTTTCCTAGTATTTGTTATACATCCACGTTTCGCCTTAATGACCACGTGCACTCAAATCTATCAGCGTGTTCTCTGAACACACTTCTGCAGAAGAGATGAAGCACAAGACCTTTTATAATAAGCAGTTCCTGTGCTCAAGACACACACACAATCTCCCAGGACCTACTAATATGAATTCTTCTGTTAAAAAATAATTAGTCTGAACCTTTTCTGAAACGCTTGAACCTTTTTTTGCATGATGGGCTCTTGACCAACCTTTGTGTAGCTTCGGTATCCAGAACTGACACCGGATCAGCGCATGACTCTGGACGAGGGCCAGAGCAAAACGCTTCCGAGTGACTGCTGTCCCTGACACACGACACCACGCGAGATGCATCTCGATATCCTTTAACCTATCAAACATTAATCCTGATTACATTAACTGCGTGTACAGAGCAGGATAAAGGTGTCGGGCAAAACAAAGCTGAAAACAAAATAAATACAATTTGTTTTTAACAGAAGACAAGCTGCATGTTATCTGAGCATCTCTGTCTACTCTTTACCTCAGAGACCGAGTTGCCCTTCTCTCATTGTTGAACAAATATACCAGCGACCTAGATGATGAAAATAAATCCAGGGCCCGGTAGTGTGCTGTGAGGGGGAACGAGCTGACTGCAGGAAAGTGTTACACTGCAGCGAAACTGCTGCAGACGACCACTTCAACACCAGCACGGGTGCAATAAAATGATCAACCTGTTGCTGGACTGAAAAAGCTTGTACTTTACATCGAACCGAATGCAGTGACTCCATTAATACATGCGTGAAATCACTGCTTTAATCCATTAACGGGTCTCTGGAGTCTAAGGCATAAACACAGAGCCAGACTGGCGAGCGCCGAGTCCGAGCGCATCACACGACTCCCTCTGAAGTCCCGGAGGGACCCGAACCCTTACCTGTACTTCATTCCTGTCTGGAAGGACACACACTCCTCTAAAGTGAGGCCGTTCATCTTGAGAAAGTCCTCCATGTTCTTGACTTGTGCGGCGGTGCGCTGCTCCCTGAGCCGCTGGAGCTCGGTTTGGTTGGTCTGTCTGGGGGCCTGGTTGAGCCCCTGGTCCGAATGGTAGCGGCTTATACCGCTCCGTATGCTCTCGCTGTAGGACATGGACAACATCCTTCCGCCTCCTCCTCCACCGCTACTGCCACTGCTGCTGCTCTTGCGCACTCCGCTGCCCGGGCCAGCCGGTTTGGGGATCTGCAGGGTTTTCAGAAGCGAAGGTGGATGTGTGCGCGCCTTACACCATGTACCCACCCACATGCATGGCCCAGCCCCTTCCTTCTCACTCTCACTCTCTCTCACACACACACACACACACGAAATGCGTATACAAGCTTGGGGAATCTGGGACCAGGACCGAGCCGGGTTCAGCCATGGCCTTAAATAGCACAGGCCTTAGAGAAGCGGGGAGAGAAGAGGCAGGAAAGTGGTCATGCAACTTGTAATCAGAGCTGCTCTTGCTCCTCCTCCGTCTCTCTCCCTCAAACACAAAAAAGGGGCACGGGGCTAGAGACGAGCGCTGGGTACCACATGGTGGGCAAAACCGTAATCAATCCGGTCAGTGATGCACACCGGAGATCAGAGAAGGTGGATGGGACAGGATGTTCTGCTCTGCTCTGCTCTGCCAACCTAGCAGGAAGCAAGTCCTAGTCTCATCACTTTAAATCCTGTTAAAACTTCCTGCTAACTTGTCGTAATCAACATGTTCCAGCCGTCTGTGTAATGGCATTGCATTACATTTTAATCTCAGGAGTGGGAAAATCTTTCAAGTTTATTTCACCACCAACATTCAGTCTTAAAGAAATGCATCAGAGTGGAAATGAGCAATAATTAACTGGCATTATTTTCTAACCATGATTACTTCCTGGTTTAGGAACGTACAACTTTTTAGGTATTTAAAGAAGCCAATTTTATCAATAAAGTAGCCAGGAGACATTATTAAACATTAGTTTAGACATCAACACTAAAATAAAAAGAATTAACAGCACTTTGAGCACTACAAGATTTATTTTAGATATTTTAGTCAACAGGTACGCACTTCAGAGCAATTTTATTTTTAAGAACTTTATACACATTACTTGACTCACATTTACATTACTAAAAGACAATAATTCAAGAGTCCAGGACTGACTAAGAATGTAGATGTAGATCCAAAGAGCCTCAATTCAATTACACTGAAGTAACAGCATTGTATTGAAATGTTTACAAAATACACAATGGCATAAAATTTTGGTCTAACTCTCAGCGTCCATTACACTTTTATTATTTTTTTTGTATTGATCCTCTGAAAGTGCGCTGAGTGCTGTAAGGGAACGCGTCTATCCTGGAGAGCTCTCTGTATTTCGAGGATCACACACGCATAAGCTCAACACCACGCTGCAAAATCAGCAGAAAATGTCTCAAACGAAGCGATCCGCATCTTTCAGGTCAACTTCTTCACACTCTTGCTGTGACACAGTAAATTCAGTCATAATGGTAATTAGTTCTCTACGCTTCAACTCAGGAACACTGCAGGAACGCGCGATAAAAACAGGAGCATGACAGCACACGGGGATGAGGTAGGGAAGGAGGTTACACCCGCATGCACGCCGACGCCACCGACGATCGAACCCGGAGTGAAACTCACCCGAGGTCTTGGGGGTCTGCTCATGAACGAGGATTACGGGTTCCACTCTGGCCTTATAAACTCCAACTGCAACCGGCAATGCAGCGATCCACCCAAACTGGGAGTGTCTTACTAGCAAGCCGCTAAACTAATTAGCAAAGGAAAGCGTATCATCCTCCCTCACTCTGTCCATCATCATCATCATCATCATCATCATCCCCCTTCCCCTCGGTTAGATTCCATGAAGAAAATCCATTTGTGTCATTTGGAGAGAGAGAGAAAGAAAGGGGGGGGGGGGGCTTGTTTCTGCAAACCACAGCAAATATTATCAGGTCTAAATTATTCAGAGGCTTTTGTACTAAAAGCTTTTCGGTTGCTTTTAGCTCAGTGTGTGTAATGAGGCCTGGGTGAGGAACTTGTTTCGCTCTTTCACTTCGAAATCTCACACACACACACACACACACACTGACACACACACACACACAGCTATATTACTTAACATGAGAGTACAATCTTAATCAGTGGAGCTTTAATTACTCCAATCCGGACTCAGCAGGGCTCGTCATGTATTTTGGGAAATTCGTTAAAATAAAGACGGTCAAACTTTAAGACTCATCTTTTTTTTTTTTTTTTAAAGTATGCTCGGTATAGATATTCCTCCTCCCAAGAGTGAAAAGTGCTGCATTATTCAACTAAAAGAAAACTCTCCTCAACTTCAGCATACACTCCTTTACCTTTAAACGTGTTCGAATGTACAGAAACGTATTAAAGATTCACTAGAACTCTGACTATACAGTTCACTGCTTTGGTTTGAGGAGGAAAATATACATCACTCTTCACACTTAGCTGGCTAGCATGTTGCTAACAAAAGATGGACACAGTGCGTCTGTGGTTTTTTACCCAGACTTCGTAGCTCAAATGCACAGAGGTAACACAGCTCCATGTGTTCCCATTCCTGATGCAAGCTGAATGCAGAATAATGCTTTAAGATCCCGAGAGCCTGATTAACTCTTTCCTGAATGTAAATGTGAAGCCTTTCTAAAGCGAGGTCACACAACCAGCAGAAGATCTCCACGCATCATCCTCTGAACGCAGTGTGATGACCAGTCAGGCTATTTCAACAAAGAAACGGAGGACCTTAAGGAGACTGTTCCTCATGGCGGATTGCACAGGTTGGACTTCTAAGTGTTAAAATGTCTTCCAAACTCTGTGAACATCTGTGAACGCTCTGAAGTCCAGGAGAGCAAAACTGGTCATGCTGTCAGGGTGGGGGACACAGGAATGAGATGACAATCCGAGTCAGTGCACCAAGACAAGTCATTCCCACCCTGGGGCAGCTTGGAATCATCAATCAACCTATAAAGGACTTTGTTCAGAGGTGGAAGGAAACTGGAGAACCTGAGAGAAAAACCCCACACGGACACTGAAAGAAAGCACAAGTCTGATCAGGGAACGTTTTACCAGCCTCATGTAAGGTAAGCGTAAAAGCCAAGAGATGATGTGTTTAAAAATTCATTTCCAAAATCACTTATTGTATTACTGCAAACATGAGAGTACAGCATGCAGAGCACTGAGCGCTGGTCATTCCCAACAGGACACTCCTGCTGAAGAGACGCAGCAATAATTCTACAGGATCCGACGCTCACTAATCACCGGGCCACATGACAGAGTATATATACCTATATTATCTCTATGATAGACGACCTTTAACAGGATTTTCATATTGAAGGAAAAAAACAGTTTGACGATTTATTTAATGCCCCCAAAGTTTCATTTTTACACATCTATAAAAAATTATTTACACAATTTAACACTTGTACAATTTAAAAAACACTTCACAGTTTAAAGAAATGTTCAGCTGATTCCAGTCAGTTTGTAATAATTATTTTTTTTTACAGAGACATTAGTAAAAAGATGTCATGATCTCAGCAAAATACACTGTGAAAACTGTGTTACTGAATAGTTGAATCTGATTGGTCAGAAGGTGCGAGTTATTTTTGTATAAATGTACGGCTCAGAAGGAAGTCCCAGATCCAGGAGTATAAACGCTATTGTTTCTATAGTAACAGGTCATAAACAGGGACGTGAACAGTGGGTGGGCCACGTAAGTTTAATTATGAACTGATTTTTACAAACGTGTTGTCTAATTAAGTAAAACATGTCATCGTTGGTGAGGGTTTATTTGGTAGGAAATGTTTGTTTACAGTGTCAGTTCTTCGCAACAGTCATGTTGTGTTGTGAGTTTATCAGCACAGGAGAGTCAGAGAGTCAGAGTCACAGAGTCACAGAGTCAGAGAGTCAGAGACAGAGAGTCAGAGAGTCGGAGTCACAGAGTCACAGAATCAGTGAGTCAGAGTCCGAGAGTCGGAGTCCGAGAGTCGGAGTCCGAGAGTCGGAGTCCGAGAGTCGGAGTCCGAGAGTCAGAGTCAGAGAGTCAGAGTGTCGGAGTCAGAGAGTCGGAGTCACAGAGTCAGAGAGTCAAAGAGTCAGAGAGGATGCTGCAGGAGCTATAGTGTAAGTGCAAACAGGAACTAAGTTGGATGTTCTCTTGGATGCTCCACAATGTTAAGGAGAAAAAAAACTGAAATATTACATTTTGAAAATTCGGGCTGTTAATTCTGTAAAATGTTTTAAATCCAAAATTGTGGAGAATCAAAATCACAAACACAAACAACTACAAAAGAGAAGGAGTTTAATCAGAGAACGTTACACGTAACCTTTAGGAAAGAGTCACCAGTCTCAGGCAGACATTAAACATTCAATCCTCAACAGAACCACTCTGCATTAAACCCATCGGTTCCTCCAGGGCTAAAAGCATAACTGAACAGAGCTAATCCTCCTTTCCTGACACACACACACACACACACACTCTTCATATAAGGCACCTCAGCAGCATGATCGATTCCAGTCTAACTTTGAGCTTAAAAGGCAAGAAATGTGCGAGGCAGTGAAATCAAAACTCAATAAAGAACTCCTTTACCCCCGGGAGCCGCCCCGGATCTCTACAGTCAGGGGTTTTATAAACCCATCAGCGCAATGCGTCCTTTACCTCACACACCCATTAAAAACACAATCCTACACAAAGAACAGGACACTACAGACACACAACACACACTTCACAAAAACTAACTAAATTACAATCAGCACTAGGAAATAAATGTGTATAATCTTTACATTTAAACCAAAAACTTTCATTTACCCTCCTTAATCATATATTCTCATACCCTCAGTACTGCTGTCAGAGAAAATCACAGGACTCGGGTAAGACTTATGCCATGTACATTTTTTTCACTTTATTGATAAAATCACAAGAAGCTAATTCTATCACAGCAAACAACAACAACAAAAAAAATAAAAATCAAAAGGAGTATTTCCTCTATGTCCAATAGGGTAATTAATAAACAAATAAATGTCTAAACAGCGGTTTATCACTAATTACCATCACCATTAACATCATTTATAATGTTTCATTTGACACAAAAATTTCACCCCTTTTTTCACTTCTTCTGACCAAAAACTAAAAAGCGCCGTTTGACCCAGAATCGTTCGGTGCTAATAATGTTTTGTCAAACACACACTGGTTTTATTTTACGTTAACACACTCATTTTGATGAACGTTCTCCGTGACAGAAAGCGAGAGTGCATGAGACTGGACGAAGGGGGCGGGGCTTCCAGGACGTGCCCGTTAATATGTCTGAACGTTTGTTATATTCTGAGCGATAACTCGTACAAACACGCTCCAGTGTTTAACAGTTAGCAGGTCTGATGTAAATAATCAGCGATAAACGGTGCTGTGATATTGTGAATAATATGTTTATAATGAACAAACCTAATTGAGAGAAACAGCTTTACTCTCTGCGTGGACAATCGTATTTAAGTGTAAAGACGCTGCTCAGTAACGTTTAACATTCAATATCATTTCAAAATATTACCACAAACAGCTACGGAGTCACAGTGACCTCGTCAAAAAACATCGAGGGGAAGTAAACACAGATAGACAGACAGATAAATAGATAGACAGACAGATAGACAGACAGATAGATAGACAGACAGACAGACAGACAGACGGATATGCTTGTAAATATATAGATTAATCAAAGGACAAACAGACATACAGAAACAGACATCTAGATAGACAGACAGACAGACAGATAGATAGACAGACAGATATATTAATCAAAGTATAGACAAAGAGACAGACAGACAGACAGACAGACAGACAGACAGATAGATCGATCAAAGGACATACAGACAGACAGAGACAGACATATAGACAGATAAATAGATAGATAGATAGACAGACATAGATAGATAGATAGATAGATAGATAGATAGACAGACATATAGATAGATAGATAGATGGATGAAGTGAAAATTAATGTAATTACTTATTATAATATTAATAAAACACACAAGATTATTGAGCTTGTGTTTAGAGGCACTTTAGATGATTTATTATTGTACTAACAGATCGTTTTGTTTTTGTCTAAAAAATAAAAGAATACGTTTAAAATTAGAAGAAATCTCAGACTTTTTCAAGCAAGTTCAAGCATGAACTGAGTAAAAGGCAGTCACTAAAATACTGATGTTTTAAAATCTAACTAGGAAATACTGCACAACTCTGACTATATTAAAGGAACTCCACATGGTAAGACTTTTCACACTGAACACAAAGAGATGAACACAGAGAAGATGAACACAGAGAAGATGAACACAGAGGATGAACACAGAGGATGAACACAGAGGATGAACACAGAGGATGAACACAGAGGATGAACACAGAGTGATGAACACAGAGTGATGAACACACAGAAGATGAACACAGAGGATGAACACAGAGTGATGAACACAGAGAAGATGAACACAGAGAAGATGAACACACAGAAGATGAACACACAGAAGATGAACACAGATGATGAACACACAGAAGATGAACACAGAGAAGATGAACACAGATGATGAACACAGAGATGATGAACACAGAAGATGAACACAGAAGATGAACACAGAAGATGAACACACAGAAGATGAACACACAGAAGATGAACACAGAGTAGATGAACACAGAGTAGATGAACACAGATGAACACAGAGATGATGAACACAGAAGATGAACACAGAAGATGAACACAGAAGATGAACACAGAGATGAACACAGAGATGATGAACACAGAGAAGATGAACACAGCAGATGAACACAGAGTAGATGAACACAGAGATGAACACAGATGATGAACACAGAAGATGAACACAGAAGATGAACACAGAGAAGATGAACACAGAGATGATGAACACAGAGATGATGAACACAGAGATGATGAACACAGATGATGAACACAGAAGATGAACACAGAAGATGAACACAGAAGATGAACACAGAGATGATGAACACAGAGATGATGAACACAGAGATGATGAACACAGAGATGATGAACACAGATGATGAACACAGAGATGATGAACACAGAGATGATGAACACAGAGAAGACGAACACAGAGAGACAAACACAGAGACATGCTTTGGAATGTCAGTGGTCCATATTGGTGACATGTTCCTTGTTTTTCCTCCTGAATTATGGACTGATCTCATTACATGGGGTTAATCTGCGATGCGAGTCTTAAAGCGTGGCGAGTCCTGACCCTCGTGTACCACCCATCCAGTGCTGTTTAAACAGTAACTAACCAATCGCAGGTCGTTCCGTGTGACAGTTATACAAACACAACTATTCCTCATCACCACACGAGCACAGCATGAGGAAGTGTTTTCACCAAAGCGTTTTGCAGTGTGCTGAGGAATAAGGAGGAGATTCAGACAGGCACGGCAGCCAATTAAACAGAGAGGTACCTGTAGAACTGCAGCTGTCGCTTGGGGCTCCCGTAGCGTGCACTGAGGCCAGCAAGAGAAATGGAGAGAGAAAAAAGAGAAGGAAGGTTTAATACAGCAGCAGGGGGGGAAAAAAAGGCAGAAGAACGAGCGGTGCAGACGCTGTGCTTGAAGAAATCCACCACTGTATGATTACACGATGAGGGAATAGACAGCATTACAAGCATGCACCTATAGACCCCGATGTGCGTAAGTGGAAAGAGGAGTGTACCGGTTGGGTGCAGATACACCCGAGTTGAGTAGCAACCGGACGCTACCTTGGATGAAGGATCCATCAGGATCTGTATCTCATGCTAGCTAAAACATCCACTTATTATTATCCATTAGCCTAATAGCTCCTGCTAACGCGTTCACAATAACGATGATCCTTATGCCTTGACATCCTGTTAGCAGCTAAATGATGACAAGGACATCTCACAGACACTGTCAGGATTTAACCTTGGGAGAATTTAAGGGATTTCGTCATTTGTGGGAATGTTCAAGATGCTCACGATGTCGAGGAAGTTGGTGTAGCAAAAACATAAAATCATTAAACAAATTCAGCTAGCTAATCGTGTATACTATAGACAACCTTCTTAAGAAGGTCTAGTGTTAGCTAGCTACGTCTTGGTGTACATTTTAAACACGGCACATCCTGCAATTAGACGTGTTCCTTAACTAGGAAGCTGAACTTCTTGAAGTCTTAGTGAAATGTCACTGATATGATACGTATACGGCTTCTTAGCACAGATGGCGCTCTTTAGACAGCAGTGGAACGTTCTTCCCTTTTTAAACCAATAAACCAGCATTAAGCAGTTTATTATCCTTCATTAACGGAGACGTGTAACGACATCATAACCTGGCCATTAGACGTGGTCTGGAGACGCGAGCACATCTGGGGTACTATGCAGCGCTGTAGGTACTTCTCAGTACCGTGGTGATGGTTCAGAGCTCCGGCTCCACCTGCTGTACACGGTGCAAACTGCAAGCACGGGCTCTACATCAGCACATCTTCATGGAAGGATAAAAGCTGCCACTACAAGAACCTCACAAGAACTCTTCATCTGAGACGCCGTCACGTGTATATGGGTAGAGTTTAAAATGCTTCCAGAGCTGTCAATCATTCCAGCTTTATACACTCTGATTGGCCAGTTTGTGTTTATTTTCTGGATGGCAAAATAAGACCTTTCCTCCATTTCCTCCCTAATTTAGTGAGTTCGCACCCACCAGCCGATAGGGTTAACCAACTCCTGCTTCCTCCAAGGTGCATGAAGCCAACTGCGTCTTTTCGAACAGCTGATCACGCTGCACTACAGGGTGACGTAACACACATGGGGGAAACGTGCTATCCTCCACCTTACGCCTTATAAATGAGCTCAGAGCAAGGCGTGTGTGTGTGTGTGTGTGTGTGTGTGTGTGTGTGTGTGTGTGCACTAACCTGTAGATCATGCCTGGAGAGCCGGTCTGTCGTAGAGAAAGGCGAGCGGGAGAGTCTGTGGTAGATTCGGGATACATGGAGGCGGGAGAGCAGGGAGTGTTGCCAGCCTGCCAAAGGGTCGCTTTCTCTCCAAACCAGCAGGAGCACTGTCTCTCACCTCACTGGGCCTCTGAAGAACAAATAAACACCAGAAGTATTTGACTACACAAAGAGTAGCAGCAGCATGTAACACGTTAATGATGGAAACTGTCACAAAGGAGCTGTACAGAAATCCTGAAATATTCACTCATGAACAAGTTGGGGTGGGGGGAGTGGGTGGGGGTGGAGACAGATTCTGAAGATAGACAGAATGAGAGATACATCAGATCATCTTAAAAGCTGTGATGCTTCAGATAAACAGAGTACTGGATCTTTGAACCTGGAAATGAAGTTCCAGATTAAATGGATAAAAAAAACACTCGTCCTCTTTTATAACAGGAAAGAAGAGGAAAAGATATTTACAGTAAAACGGTGTATGTTTGAAGTCATGGAGGCTCTACAGATAGAGTGCAGTAACTCAGACACACCACGAGATGGCACTGTTTCTCTACAATGACTCTCACCTACCATAAAGCAATGTGGGAAAAGTCAGACTGACTTCACTGCACCAACAGTGCAGCAGAGACAACACACCAACACACACACACACACACACACACACACACACACACACACACACACACACACACACACACACACACACACAAACAACACACACCAACAACACACACCAACAACACACACCACACACCAACAAACACAGACCAACACCACACACCAACACACACAAACAACACACACACACACACCAACACACACCAACACCACACACCAACAACACACCACAACACACACAACAACAACACACAACAACACCAAACACAACAACACACCAACAAGAACACAACACACCACAACACACACAACACACCACAACAGCGGATAAATTCGGATGATTCGGACACGGAGAGAAAGACAGAGGGGCAGAAGACAGAGAGAGTCAGAGAAACAGAGAGGAGTAAGAAATGAAAGAAGACAAAGAGGGAGAAAGAGATAGGGGGAGACACAAGACAGAGTAAGCAAGACATGACCGATTAACAGACAGAGCTATACACACACACACACACACACACACACACACACACACACAGACAGACAGAGAGAGAGAGAGAGAGAGAGAGAGAGAGA
>JAOVVH010000001.1:13527682-13539980 GCA_028566435.1 Scorpiodoras heckelii
TAACTGACTCCAAGCCACTTTGGAGCAAATCCGGAAAAAAAAACGCGAGTACAGATTTCTGGATGGACTTTCTGGCCTTACCTCCAGCCATCATCTTGTCTTTGGCACCCGGGTGGGTCGTGACCGTGCTGCCGAAACCGATTCCATGAGCCAAAAGTGCCGTGGGACCTGAAAAGACAGAGAAATATCGATATTCAGTCCTGATACTATAGTTATTATTATTTTCATCACAAAAGGACTACAGCAGAACAATAATAATCTTCTTGTTCCAGACTATCTGGTCTGTTTCAACTCTCGACTGCTGATCCGATATGTTCAAAAATAGTAAAGATTTTCTTTTTAACTCCAAGTATGTATTTGTGCAAAGACAAAAGTCACCTCAAAGTGCTACACAGCAAACAATTCTCAGTACAATGAAAAAATCAATACAGTGTTATCTAATATTACTGACATATTCAGTTTCCTTCCAGCGCTCTGGGCCATATTTAGAAAAGCTGTCTGTCTGCCGGCATGCCGACTCTGCACTCCGCTCATACGAGGCTTTAATAAATCAATCAATCAATAAACATATATATATATATATATATAGAGAGAGAGAGAGAGAGAGAGAGAGAGATTGATTTTTTAGCTTGTCAGTACTTTCCTCAGATTTAGTAATACGCTCTGAGAAAGCAGACAGAGGACAGGAACGGTGATGGGACACTACGACACATCATGAAGAGGCCATTATTTTCCCAAGCATTTCCCCTTCACGCTTTCGCAGCTTTACCCCCTTTGCTTTCTGACAGTTTGATGCACTACTGGAGCACGTACAGTACTCTATAAAATAAGACAGCGTGTGAAGGAATGCCAAAGGCGCAACAGCTCACTTGCTACACACTCCTGTGGGATCTTGTCTGATTTTCTAGGACACTTTCCAACCCGCCGTGCGAGCGCTCTCCGCACTAGTGCCCTCGATTCCCGGCGTCCTTCCGGTGTCCTTCATCGGCAGAGCTAATTACATGTAACGTACAACTGTAATGACCTACATTATAGAACAGACACGTCTACGACTACTGCTTTTTACAGTTAGAGCCTGTGGGAGAAGGACGATTTCACTGCTTTAACTTTCTCTAAGATTTATATTATATTATATTATATATAGACAAAAACATGGACAATGAGCATCAACCTCAACCTCCTCCTTCCACTTCTTTAAGATATTGTGACATCGACTGACGAGATCAGTATGAAAGTAAAAAAGAAATCCTTGTAAATCCTTAAAAACATGTCATTAATATCATCATGCCATGAGCAGTGGAATCTAGATAATGACATTGTGCACATTTGCTAATTTAAGAATTTAAGTATACTGTTTTCTGAACCTATATGCAAATCTAGCACGTGCTGCACAGCCAGTGAGGTTTGTGTGTGTGTGTGTGTGTGTGTGTGTGTGTGAGAGAGAGAGGTTAATGTGTATGGGGTATGTGGTGGATTAAACGGTACCTGCGCAGATGGCAGCGATCAGCCCCTTCCTGCCCTCCTGCTCCTTCAGCACCTCCTTCACAGCAGGAGACTACAAGAGAGACGACGCAGACATCATACACAATCGTCCAGAGACAAAACAAACATCCTAAACACCCTGTGAGAACGTCTGCAGGATCTCTAACAGGGAACAGGATCTCATCTCCGGGATTCCCAAATTAAATTCATAATTCATAATTTAGGACTGATGTACGATTTGGGTATTTTCTCATAGCTATGTTGAACACCTGTCTAGACACCAAAGGCATGTTCCTTGCACTGGCTCACTGGTCTGTTCGACTGGTACAGGGAAATCCACAGTGAGGAGAATGGCGAGGCTGCTACGTAAGCTGCGCTGTTCACACACCCGCCTGTGTACCTTAGATACACCCGGAAAGTGACGTTTAACTACACTGTACATCAGACCCATAGACATCCCTGTCCACCAGGTTCCCGAGTCCAACTGTAAAATGTTTATCCAGTTCTTCACACACTCTGTGAAACATTCTGCCGTCGTCATGACTGCCGCCATGAGCCACGTCTCAAACCGAACCCTGACCAAAAGTATTCACTAATCTAGAAAATCCAGTTTTCAGTAGGTTTGAAGGAGACATCAGAGGCTTTTATAACTGAGACACTAACTCTAAAACCATAACCAGGTTAGTGTTCATACTCAATATAACTATGAGATCTGACACACAACATTAGTGTGTTTAGCCTCGATATTCTGTCCATTTTTACTGCCGTGTTTCACTTAGTGCAGCAAAAAGTAACACAGTCGGCCAAATGAAACATTTTATAAACACACAGACGAAACATGGGCGATGAGCATCAACCTGAACCTCCTTCATCCACTTCCACACCAGCCTGAATGAAATAAGTGACAGGGTGTTAATGAGGACGTGAACTCTCACACCCTCTCTTCCCTCAGGAAGGGTGTCAGGGGGCGGTTCAGCTTTTTCTTCCTCGCCCATTTCAGGGTCAGGGTTTTGATGTTCAGCACATAATCACGTCTTTAATTTGGATGATTTTAAAGCCACACCAAAGTGCTGACATACCTAAATATCCGTTTATCTGAAGATGATTCCAATGCGTTTGACGTTTTTCCCCCGTAAGGAACCTGGCCAGAATTTCATTACCATCTCAAATCATCCCTTAATGTCTCCTTTAATTTAACAATATATATAATCGATCATTTATTTAACTTTGTGTTCTGACATAACTTCATCTCAGTGCACTGCATTTATTTAAATACATTTTATTTATTTATATAGTACATTTCATACGTTAAAAAAATCATCTTTTATAAAAAAAAATAACATAATTTAAAGCTTAAAATAGTCTTATTCTTATTATTATTCCCAGATCATTTAGCTCACTTAAAGCATTTATTTCTAAAACAGAAAAGAAAACCAAAATTAATGTTTCTTTTGATCTTATATTTGTTATCTGTTAATAAACCCATAATGAGGAATATTGGATAACCTTTACATTATACAAGAAATCAATATATCGCTTTTTTATATATATAACATAATCTGAAAATGGAGAAATAAATCATCTGAAAAAATATATAATTCTGAAATTAATAATAAAGTAACCATAGATAGATATATAATTAATATAAATATTAATAACAAACTGGGAATCAGGGAAAAACATTTTTAAAAAAACCCAAATACTTATTGATAATAATGTATCAAATTAAATAAACATTATACAACAAAATAAAACGCATAAATGCTCATAAAATGTCAAATGACGCAACAAATCTAAAACTAGTGACATTTTTATATGAAATACACTATTGTGAAAATATTTAATGCCACAGCAACTAAACTGTTCTCACCTCAGACAGGTTCTGGGCTCCGAGAAGTCCTCCGGGTAACAGAACCACATCGTACGGGCCCTGGGGTGGATTAAAACCTGCTTTATAGGTGCAGAGTTTACATCTTAATCTGATCTTCTGTCGTACTGCTATTTTGTAAATATAAAGTGGTCCGAATATAAAACAGTTTATTCGTTCAATTAGAAGAGGTTTTTTTTTTTTTTTTTTAATGTAAAGGTAGATTTGATGTTATTTTGAAAACAAGTAAAACAAAGTTGAGGTGTCAGGACAGTTCCACCAGGGGGAGACATAAATCCAGAGAATATAATAATAATAATAATAATAATAATAATAATAATAATAATAATAATAATAATAATAATAATAATCAGGTCTGCATTATATCTGTGTGTTTCATATTCGTGTGAAATATAAAGAAATTATTTCTTTGAGAATTTTTTATAATAAATATAATTTTAGCTACAAAAAAGGACCAAATTCAAATGTAAAACTGCACCAAATAGAGGTATTATATATCAATATTAATATCAAATGGCAATAAAACAATTGTGTATACTAAAAATATATCATAAAAATTCTATCAAAGGTATAACGAGGAAAATATTTATCAAATAACAATATATAACGCATAATAAACATTTATCAAACATCAGTATGAAATCAAAGTGCATCCTGTGAAATGTACAATCATAACTGCATCAATAATAAATATAAAGTTTAATCTGTATTACATATTAATAATAAATATAAAGTTTAATCTGTATTACATATTAATAATAAATATAAAGTTTAATCTGTATTTCATATCAATAGGCTGTATAAACTTCTGACACTGTATAAAAATCTAACATTAAAATTCCCTTAAATAAAAAAGATAAAGTTATATTTTAAAGAACAACAATAAAATCACATGGCCACTTAAAACTGTATAAAATACCAATGAATTTTAATCACCAGTTAATATTATGAGTAATTTTATAGCCTCCAGCGTTAGTACGCATGAGCGTGAGGATGTGGGGTCCAGTGACGAGATCAGGATCACTGATGGACCTGTTGATCTCAGTATCGTGTGTAATTTGTGAACACTGACCTGTTTTGAGGCTTCCTCCAGACTCGAATCTGGACAGATGAGGACGTCACGGCTGCACTGAACAGGATCCTTCCCCGTCAGTCCTGCTAGAGTCACGGCAATCTGTCTCACACACACACACACACACACACACACACACACACACACAGAGAGAGAGAGAGACTTAAACACACTTTAATTGATTAAATACTTTTTACTGAAAGACATGAAAAGGTGAAAAGGTCAAGTCTGTTTGTGTCCTGACAACCTGAAAGAGTCGACTCTTATGGCTGAGTCGAGTCAAATGATTTGACTCACTACAAAGAAACAAGACCTGAGACTTCAACCCTAAGATTTGTGTCCCTTACATTAGTCTTTTTCTTTCTTTTTTTATAAAAAAAGAAAGAAAAACATTCCCATTCCTCCTTTTTCCACATCTCGCCTTTATCAATAAAAGAACCTTCCTAACTCGGCTAAGAGTCGACTCTCACTGAGGAGCCGAGTCAAATGATCTGATTCACTGAAAAGAGACAGATTTAGATAAATCAGTGGATCATGAGCTGAGTAAAAGTTTTCTCTTTCTCTGTTTTTACATTCTGTCTTTATCACTACAGGAACCTTTCCAACTTAGAACAGAGTCGATTCATATTCGTGAGTCGAGTCAAATAATCTGACTCAGTGAACAGAATCAAAATTCCCATTCATGTTAAATCGCTGAAACACGATACTCGTCTCTTACATTATCATGCGTTTTTTGAAAAGTTTTTATCTTTCTCTTTTTGCTTTTAGGATCTCGTCTTTTTCAGTAGAGGAACATTTGTAAATGACTCAAGCAAGAGTCGACTCTTATTAGTGAGTCGAGTCAAATGATCTGACTCACTGAAAAGAGACAGACTTCCCATCACTACTATTTAGATGAATCGTTTAGAGAAATGAGCTGTGTGTCCCTGGTGATATCATGTCCTTCTTAAAGCTTCTCTCCTTCTCTGTTTTTACATTCTGTCTTTATCAGTACAGGAACCTTTCCAACTCAGAACAGAGTCGATTCATATAATCTGATTCACTATAAGAGCCGGGATTCCAGTCACTAAAATATACAGATGAATCGCTGAAGCATGGGACTTGTGTCCTAACCATAACCATAACCATCTATTCAAACTCATTTCAGCACAGCACATCTCGTCTTTATCCATAAAATACTATTTAGACTCAGAAAAAGAATCGGTTCTTATTGGGGAGCCGAGTCAAAGAATCTGACTCAGTGAACAGAATCAAAATGTCCCATTCCTGTAAAATCGCTGAAACACGACACTCATCTCTAACGTTATCGTGTGTTTCTGAAAGGTTTTTATATCTTTCTCTTTTTATTTTTGGGATCTCGTCTTTTTCAGCAGAGGAACATTTGTAAATGACTCAGCCAGGAGTCGACTCTTATTAGTGAGCCGAGTCAGCTGATCTGTGTGGTGTTTCTCAGGGATATTAAAGTCCATCATCATGGTGTAAAGTGTAAACTGTGACATTTAGCTTCAGGAACCTGAACCGTGCCTCAGTCTCTCTCTCACACACACACACACACACACACACACACACACAGTTCAGTTCACACTCCTCCGACAGCTCTCAGCTCAATAAAGCCTCATGGTTTATTATTATTACATTAATGACTCTGATACACACCGAGCTCTGTGTATTAATAATTACACGCGATGCTATGCTATGCTATGCTATGCTATGCTAACTGTAGTGCACTAGCCGAGCAGGAGCAGGTGAGCGAGCTTAGCGCTGAATCCACTACAAACCCCGGCTCTGCGCATGACGTCCACCGGGATCACCGTCTCCATCTCCTCGGCCCCCTTCGACAACACCACTAAAGCTCGCTTTGCAGCCATGACTGGGACTGGGACTGGACTGGACTGGACTGGACTGGGACTGGACTCTCCCCCGAAGCCCCGGATGAAAGCGGACACACTGGAGACTCTGCAGCACAAAGCCTGAGCCGGAAAACACCACCGCGTCCCAAACGCCTCCAAGTGTAGCTGAAGTGCACTAACTAGGGTGTAGAGCTGCTAGTGAAACCCTAGAGTAAGGAGGAAGTAAAGGGCAAGTTGGAATTTTAAAATAAAAGTCCCGTTTCCGGGACATTAAAATTTAAGATTATTAAATATAAATATATTTTTGCATAAAATAATAGTCGCGTTTCCGGGATAGTAGAATTATAGAGGATACAAATACATTTTTGCATAAAATAAAAGTCCCGTTTTCCGGGATGTTGGAGTGATAGAAGATATAATTATAAAAATATATAAATATAAATATATTTTTGCATAAAATAAAGGTCCCGTTTCCGTGATAACAGAGTTAAAGAATATAGATCTAAATATATTTTTTGGCATAAAATAAAAGTCCCATTTCTGGGATAGTAAAATTAGAGAATATAAAAAGTATAAATATATTTTTTGCATAATATAATAGTCGCGTTTCCGAGATGGTGGAATTATAGAAGATATAATTATAAAAATATATAAATAATATAAATATAAATATTTTTGCATAAAATAAAGATCCCGTTTCCGAGATAGTAAGATTAAAGAATATAAATATAAATATATTTTTGCATAAAATAATAGTCGCCTTTCCGGGATAGTAGAATTATACATGGTATAAATATATTTTTTGCATAAAATAAAAGTCCCGTTTCCGGAATGGTGGAATTATAGAGGATATAAAAATATGTTTTTAAAAAATCTAAACATAAATATAAATATATTTTTGCATAAAATAAAGGTCCCGTTTCCGGGATAGTAGAATTATAGACGATATAAATATAAATAATACTTATAATATTATAGACACTTGCACAAAGACTATTAAATAATAAAGGTATTACAACATGCATAATAACTAAATAAAATGTCCGGAAAAGAAAAAAGAAATGTGTTTTTTAAGGATGTTGTTAAACTATAAAATGGCTTAATAAAGACAACACAATACAAAAAGATGAACTGTGTGGATGTTTTTATTTCTTGCTGGTGTTTATGATATTTAACCTTTAAAATCATATCATTATTATTAGTAGTACACACTTTCTGAATCTTTATATGAGAAGGAGCATATTACATCATATCATTTATAATGAAATATATTAAAAGCCCAACTTTAAGACAAAGTAAAAAAGACTAAAGTAGTTTTTAAAAAACTTCTGCGTACTAAAGGAGCTGAAAATAAACACCACGTAAACCTGTTTAATATGTGCAAAATAAAGGTAAAGAATGATTTGTGATGCACTTTACTGCAGAAACGTGTGTTTATTTTGCAGATATTTATGTGGCTTTGTTTTCAGTCTCCTGTTATAGTGTCCTGGTTAAAGTCACATGTTGTAACACCACTAGAGTGCAGTGTAGGATAAAAGTTCTCCATTATTCTGTAGTCATGTGGATTTAGACTCGTTCCAGTGAGTCGGTTCATTTGACTCACCAATGAATCGACTCTCTTTGCAATATCTTTATTCAGTGATTGTTATTATTATGATTATTATTTGCCTTCACTTTTGTCTCTGTCGAACCATTTCATAACATTACATTATACCTGCCTACATTCACCAACTGCTCACGTGTGAGTCAACGTTATTGACTTAAATGAGTCGATTCACATTTAATTGTTGACTCGTTTACAAGTGGACACGTTACAAAAAAAAACTTCATATGAGATTTACAGTACGTGGCTTAAAGTAGCTCTGCCCTTAAATACACTAATAAATAATAAACTAAAAAATAAACTAATAATGAGCGTTACATATATGAGCTCGGTCACTGACACCTCAAAGCTTCTGTATGGAAAATAATCCCATGGAGAAACATGTTGCAGTGTTTCCACAGTGAAAAGCCACACCATATCACACCAGTGAAATAACCTAACATGCAGAAAACGTCCTGCGCTGAAAAGCATCACTTGGGGGCGTGGCTATGTGTGATCTGTATTTAAAACATAACTCAGAGATTTCCAGAATACACAATTTTCATAAATGATCCACAGACCCTGAATGTGTCACTAATCAGCTAGTTAAATAGTCAGATAAACAAACGGAGGTTGGTGTTTCTACAGGTTTGGATTCACTGACAACGTGACGATGAATGACGAGAAACAGATGTTGAAATCCCTCTCGTGTTAATCTGAGACAAAAATCATCTGTCTAAATGACAATATGGAAAGACAGGAGGTCCTGGGGGCATTTTCTATTAGCATATTAATAGATTGTGACATTTACCCAAACTATTATTATTAAAATTAGGTCATTTTAGTAAGCATAAAAATATTCAAAGAATTAAGTTTGATGTTATTATTAATTAAGTAAGAATTTTTATTAATTTTATTCTATGATTCTATTGTTTATAATTTCTAATCTATATATAATTAATAATTACAAATAAATATGATATATTAATTTTATATAACATAATATGTAAATATAATTTGACATTTAATATTAATGAAATTTGATATTTTTAAAGGTTTAGGAGTAACGTACGAAATGCAAATACTTACATAAATATAAATATAAACATACATTTATACTCCTAAACCTTTATTAATTTTATTCTATGATTCTATTTTTATCATTTTTAATCCATTTTTAATTAATAATTACAAATAAATATGATATAATAATTTTATATAACAATATATAAATATAATGTGACATTTAATATTTATGAGATTTTGTATTAATTATAAAGGTTTAGGAGTAATTTATGAAATGTAAATACTTATATAAATATAAATATACATATAAATTTATAGTCCTAAACTTTTATTAATTTTTATTCTATGATTCAATTTTTATTGTATAAAAATCTATTTTAATCTATTTTAAATTAATAATTAATTATTACAAATAAATATAAGATATAATTATTTTATATAACAATATATAATAAATATGATAACATTTAATGTTTATGAAATTTTATATTGTTTTTAAAGGTTTAGGAGTAATTTATAAAATGTAAATACTTAATATATAAATATAAATACAAATATAAATTTATACTCCTAAACCTTTATTAATTTTTATTCTATGGTTCTATTTTTTATTATTTTTAATCTATTTAAAATGAATAATTAATTATTACAAATAAATACAAGATATAATTATTTTATATAACAATATATAATAAATATAATTTGACATTTAATAATTTTCTATTATTTTTAAAGGTTTAGGAGCATGCATTTAGGAGTCATGTATGAAATAAAAATACTTTTTTTTCTTTAAATTGTTCTATTTTTATTGTAATTTTTGTAACTTTTTTTTTTTTTAAATATCAGTTCCAGTGAAAAAAACACTGAAATTTGAGACCTACCAGATTAAAAATATAAATAAATAAAAATAAATTAAAAAATTAAAAAACCCAGTCACTTCTTGCATGTTTCTGTGTTGTGTAAAAGTGCAGGTTGTCTTTATGCAGCAGATTAGACTGAAGCGTGGGGTTCTGGCAGCGGCCCGTGTGTGTCTGCTGTGTGTTCTGTGGTCTCCAAACCCACACGTCTGCACAGATTACCAACAAACACAGCTGGGTTCAGCTGAACCCACTCCTCTGCACCACACCAGCACCATCTCACTCCTCCGAACACACGCTTCATTTACACCCTTATGATAATCTGTAGAACTCAAAAACAAATAATGTAGTTTATAAACCAGGGAATCTGGCGAGTCTCCGGGTTCCACTGGAAAACACTGAAATTTTAAACTCTGGATGCATGGACATGGATGTGGAATTAGCCATGGACACATACACACACACACACACACACACACACACAAACACACACACACACACACACACCTTTGGAAGCTCTATAATGCTGTGAGCACATTTCAGGGCTTAGTGTAAACAAAAGTGTGTGTTCTTGTAGGCTCTTGTTAGCTTCTGTGTCATTACTTCATGCAATATAATGTTCAAATAAAAAAAGAGAGATAAATGAAGAGACAGAACAACGAAGGAGTGCAATACAGTAGCTGTATGGCACTGAGAATGACCATATAACCAATGGAAAATGTTTTGTGCTTATCCGTAACTGTTAACAAAGTAGAACAACACACAGAACAACAAAAAAATGATTGCTCTTAGTTAAAATTATAATATTTGAATATGCATGATTTGTGGGCGGAGTCTGAGCTTTAAACATAACCAGCCCCGACCTGCTGATCAGTGCACTACTGCAATGACTGTTTCAGTGATAAGGCTATACAGTATTAATGCATAGATTATAGCAATGCACTGTATATAGTACTATAATATACACTCGCTGGTCACTTTATTAGGAACAGCTGCAGAGCTGAACATTCATGCGGTTTTCTAATCAGCCAATCATGTTTCAACAAAACAATGCAAATACACATAGAGGACAAGAGCTTCATGTATTGTTCACATCAAACATCAGAATGGGGGAAAAGTCTGATCTCTTTGACTTTGATCATGGCAGTGTTGTTGGTGCCATATGGACAAGATGGAGTATTTTAGAAACTGCTGATCTCCTGGGATTTTTACTCAGAACAGTTTCACACAGAATGGTGTAAAAAAAACAAACAAACATTCAATGAGTGACTGTTCTTTAGGAGGAAACACATCGTTGATGAGAGAGTTGAAAGGAAAACACCAGGTTGGTTTGAGTTGCCAGGAATGACATGGTAACTTAAATAATCACTCTTTACAACAGTGGTGAGCAGAAACGCATCTCAGAACGCACAACACATCAAACCTTGAGGTGGATGGGCTACAAGAGCAGAAGAGAGCATCCGCTTCCACTCCTGGCAGCCAAGAACAGGGATCCGAGCCGATCATGGGCACAGACTCACCACAGCTGAAGAACGGCTAAAAGGACAAAGAAAAATCACATTTATGTCTCCTGAGGGGTGCAACAGAAAAGCATTCGCCCAATCATGACGAAATCACAAGTTCAAATGTTGATGATGTCACAGCCATGCATGTTCAGGTGGAAAGACAGCAAAATTGTCCTTCCTTTGTCAATCACAGCGATTGAATGGGTTTGAGTGTTCATGTATGCGGAAAAGGGCGGATAGTACTTTGCTTTGATTGGATTACACTTTGGCTAGTGACCAAATGGGGGGAAAGAAAGAAAGACCATATTTTTATTAATATGTTCATTCACTCATCCTTAGTAACTGCCTGGTCAGGATCACAGCACTTTGGTAGTGTGGAAGTGGGAGCTCAGTGGTTAAGGCGGTAACCTACTGATCGGAAGGTCACGAGTTCAAATCCCAGCATCACCAAGCTGCCACTGCTGGGCCCCTGAGCAAGGCCCTTAACCCAAAACTGCTCAGTTGCATACATTAGATAAATGTAAGTCACTCTGGATAAGGGTGTCTGCCAAATACCATAAATGTAAATAGAGTACTTTAAATTAGCCTACTAGTTTGTTCAAGTTTTGGGAAATCAATCAGACATTAGAGAATGTCACAAACAAAATTAATAACTTTTTAAAAAGGCAACGCTTACTGTGGGTGTGAATATGAATATGGATATTCGGAGCACGGGAACGTTAGACTCCTGTTATCGACTACATAGGGAGCGACAGCAACTTCGTAAATAGTCATGTACACGTTCCTCTTCAAAACAATGAACTGTAGAGTTAGTCTTATAGACTTAACAAGAGATTATATCTGCATGGTAAAGCTAATACATACAGGGGTTAGACAATGAAACTGAAACACCTGGTTTTAGACCACAATTATTTATTAGTATGGTGTAGGGCCTCCTTTTGCGGCCAATACAGCGTCACTTCATCTTGAGAATGACATATACAAGTGCTGCACAGTGGTCAGAGGGACCCGAACATCCCTTTCAGACAGCTTCCTC
>JAOVVH010000001.1:13592327-13613346 GCA_028566435.1 Scorpiodoras heckelii
AGAGAGAGAGAGAGAGAGAGAGAGAGAGAGAGAGAGAGAGAGAGAGAGAGAGAGAGAGAGAGAGAGAGAGAGATAAACATAAGGGATTGTGTGGGACATAATCATGTGACAATGTAAATAAGAATATCTGACCAGATGTAGAAAAAAAATAGTGCAAATCCACATATATGTGGAATGTAACAGGTGATATGTGTATATGAAAACTATGCAGGTAAATTTCACCATTTCTCATCTGATCATTAACACGTGAAGACTGAACACAACAGAAGCTCACACAGGTTCTCTAACCCTGACCTTTAGAACGCTTTATACAAATAAATCAGAACATCTGCAAAACAGACAGTAGAGGATTACTAAACGGTGGACTGTATGTCTTCCTCTTTAGATTAAAAAAGAAATCACCAGAGGAGCCCAACAGACCCCCTGATGTTAAAAGGTTTTGCGGCTGTGGGCGATCTGGGAAAACCCCAACACATTTCTTGGCACTGAGCTTCTTCCTCAAGCCTCTTATGTATCTTTTCCCATTACACCAAAAACATAAACAGTATCAGCTTTAATGTAATTATTAAAATAAATACCCCTCTATAAGTACACACACACACACACACACATACACACAGGAAGTGTGTACAGGATGGTATAAATACAGATATGCGCTCATCTGCTTTGAGAGCATGCCAGCTGACACCATGCCCAGTCTGCAGCTTATACTAATGCACAAGTGTGTGTGTGTGTGTGTGTGTGTGTGTGTGTGTGCATGCTCATTTATATGCAGGGGAAACTTGTCGAAAGTCAGTGAGGAACATAAAGGATGGAAGCTGGAGGACAGCGAGCTCCTTAGATCTGTGTTCTGTTCTTTGGAGCCGGTGTTAACGCACAGGGCTGCAGTGTAGACGAGGAGAACGGCTCAGTCGGAGTCGCAGCGTCTCTCGTCCCTTATCTCAGTCAGACAGTTGTGGAGAGCTCGAGAGCGGCGGCGGTGAGAGCGGTTAGAGCGGGCGGCGCAGGCACACACAGGCCCGGGGACAAGGATCAAAGCGAGGACTGTGAGGAGTGTGTGTGCAGTGTGTGCATCGAGGCTTCCTCACTTTCACTCCCCATCGTGTCTCACTCACATGTCCAGAAACTTCTCTTCCTCCTCTCCGTTCGGAGATCCTCAATCTGTTCTTTACGGGGGTAACAATCTGATGCTTTCGAATGGCGCACTGATTTAAAATCAATCATGAATTGATCTGAATGAAAAATGGCACACAGCCGGTGTGTATAAAAATATATTCGTTTTTAAATGGATTTTTATATTTTATTTTATTTTATAGGCTTACTGGGCGATTTAATAGGCTAGCTTTTAAAATGTCACTTTTAAAATAATAGGCTACTACATGACGCTATGGCAGTGCATTGCATCGTATCGAATTCTATGACATGGCATCGTAGCGAATCACATCGTATCGCATGTATTATATCATAGTGCAGCACGTATCGTATCGGATCTTAGTGTATCACACTGTATCGTATCGCATTGCGTCGTATCGTTTTGCATCATATCACATCGTATTGTATTGTATTGCATCAAATCATAACATATTGTATTCTATCACGTTGCATCATACTGTATCACACAGTATCACATCGTATCATTGTAATACAAGGGTGAGTCCAAAATGAGCTGCACTGACGAGACATGGATGCATCACTGTGAGCCTGAGAGAGGAAACATCCTCACTCACTTACCAAGAAAAAGTTCAGAAGTCAGTCATCAGCTGGAAGATTGATGCTTACAGTTTCTGGGATTCTCAAGGGCCAGTATTGGAACATTATCAGGAAAAAGGTTCGACAATCAACAGTGCTTGTTACAGTGCGACGCTCACTGAAGAGCTGAAGCCTACAATTCAGACAAAATGCAGAGGACTGCTATCCATGGGTGCCGTGTTGTTGCATGACATTGCACGTCCGTGCACCACTACCCATACTGTCGACACTCTCCAAAAACTTCGTTCTGAGGAGTTAAAGCATCCTCCCTATAGTCCTGATCTTACCCCATCGGACTATCACCTGTCTGGTCCCCTGAAAGATTCAGTCTGATGATGAGGTGAAGACAGCGGTGCATTCGTGGCTCGCAGCTCAGCCTAAAACTTTTTTAATGAGGGAATACTAAAGCTTGTTGACAGATGGACAAAGTGTATCGAAAAGCAGGGAGATTTTGTCAAAAAATGATGTGTTTGTCTTTTCTGAAAGTTGATTAAAAACAATTCTACAGGCAGAGTGCAGATAATTTTTGACTCCCCCTCGTATAGATCATTTTGCATCGTGTCGTATCGTATGGCATCGTATGGTATCGTATGGTATCGTACGGTTTCACTGAGACTTTAGTACCATCGTGAAATATCGAATCATTGCCTTATCATTTAAAATCTTATCATAGCGTGTGGAAGCCTGAGCATTTTCTACATCATATTCTAAATCAGCATGGGTAACTCACTCAACTTTTTCAAGACAAGTGACTGAAAACTATTTTTAATGACATGTCCAGTAGTTTGAGGACACATCTTTTACTTTCGTCCTCAAATCCTAAATCTAATTTCCATTACCGGATGTAAAAAAAAAAAGCTTATTAATATACAACTGTGTGACTGTAGTACATCTGATGTTTATATGCACAGAATGTGGACTATACGAGTCAGAATATATTCCCACCTCAAGACTTTTAGCCCCCTTATACAATGTCACATAAATAATTAAATAATCATTTATTGCAGTTAAGAGCATACTGTGGTTTGATTTTCAGCTTTCAAGCCAGAAAACACACACTGCTAAATTACAGTGTCCAAAATTAACCTGAATTCACACCGACATATCCTGGGACTCAAATAAGTATCAGAGGCTGTAAACCATAACACTAGTTTTTACATTAGACTTTATTTACTCTCTGGAAAATGACCTAAATCTAACCTTAATCTCAGTTACTAAAAGGAAACCATTCGAATCTGTTAGGTGTTTCTTTATGTATCTCAAACGGACCATCCACAAGGACGAAACTGTCAGATATTCACATCCTTTTGGACATTTGGTCCCCAGCAAGATATAAAAACATGCTATGATTACACAGTCTTTGTCTGAGGTTGATAGATAAACTTCTATGTATCTTCTTAAGATTATATCTAATATTTCTTTCCATGACACTACAGTGCTATATAGAGACCTGAAACATCCCTGCTAAACTCCACACAACAAGGAGAAAGGTCTTCTATTGCAAAAAAAGTAAGGTGGGAAGAAGAAAAAAAAAACATTTTCCTTGTTATTTTCTGACCTGTGCTTTCCCTATTGACCAGAGGCCATTTTCTCCTTCCCTTCCTCCAGCACCTGCTGTGCTCCAAAATGAAAAAGGGACCAAAAAAATAAAATAAATCAGTCCATACCCCTGGCCCGGTCAAGCACGGCTTAATGGATCTCATTTTGACATGGCAGCGCTCTGAGTTGAACCTCCTGACTTCCTACAAGCTGCGATGAGGACGAGCGCCGGCCGCCGAGCAACGATGAGTTTTCTGTCGGAGCCGTAATGAGAAAATGTAGTGTGTCTGTGTGGGTTATGGGATTGTAAAGGTGACTGCGATGGCTGTCCTGAGATCAGCAGGGATCCATTACCACAGGCCACACGGCCACCGCAACCCATTTGCCGGGAATGACAACATTTCGGTCAATTTTTACCAGCCATGAGCAGAAATAGCTTGTCTCCACCAAACAGATGTTCAATATATCAGTGTTTTATATCTAGGAAAGGGAAGATCGGGGTTTTATTTTCCAGAGAGAGAGAGAGAGAGAGAGAGAGAGAACTAGGAAAAAGAATCAGACTCAAAGACACATCTCCTATAGGTTAAAGGTTCTAGCTTCAAGAGAACTCAAAAGGTTGCTCCAACAGGGAGAAAAATACATTTAATACTCTTACGTCTCTCCACTTCTGGCCCTGAGACAAAACACATCAGTTGATCTCACAGGAAAATGCTCAGAAAACTCACATACAAGTTAACGATGTGTCAAGTCCATTCCATATGTACAGAGATGTACACTTTACTTAATATAATATAAGCTTATATGCTCCTAGACATCGTATTGGTTTTCGGTACAACTTTTGTTATTGATGTTTCTTTGAGTTCTGCATTATTGAGTCAGTACAAAAAGATTTTATATTTCCAAATGTTACACAGAAATGTTTTTATGTCAGTAATGAAAGCAACTCATTACATAACGGACCATTTTTCAGACAAAAAAACATAATGAAGGCTGCTGGGTTTTGCTACAAAAAAAGTAGTAAGTGTGGCAGTCAAAGTCTCCAGAAGAGCTGTGGCAGATTCTCCAAGACACTCCGTAAAACTTAAAAGCTAATTTCCTTATAAAACTGCACACACTGTACCTGGAAACACTGTTTAGGAAAAAGACACCAAATATGGACTTCCTTTAGTTTATTACTGTTTACTGCACTTTATAAAGTGTATTTTCTTTTATCTAGAAACATCTTCATTATTATAACATCGAAGGCGTCTTTGCTTTACAGCGAATCTTTACACGTGTCTAAGACTTCTGTATCGTACTGTACAGTAATTAGCTGGTAAGTTTTACTGAGTGTCTTGGAGAATCTACCACAACTCTTCTGGAGACTTTGACTGTCACACTTACTTCTTTTTTTTTTTTTTTGCAACAAAACCCAGCAGCCTTCATTATGTTTTTTGTCTGGAAAGTGGTCTGTTATGTAATGTGTTGCTTTTGTTACTGACATACACACATTTTTGTGTAACATTTAATTTTATAAAATCTTTTTGTACTGACTCAATAATGCAGAACTCAAAAAAACAAAAACAAACCATCAATAACAAAAGTTGTACCTGTAAACAATAGGGTGCCTGAGACTTTTGCACAGAACTGTACTCAGCTGCAAATGTAATAATATTGTTATGAAAAGTGTTCGAGTATGTAAAATACTCAAATATATATTTGTTGTTCGAGGATTTATGAATTTATTCGGAGAAGAGATTTCAGTTCCATTTTACGTAACTCTCATTACATTATAACCTAACCTCTCAGCTCTTCAAACAAAGCATTAAGTTTGACCTTTCTTTCTGTTTGAAAAATCTCGCAACTTGTTAATTCTCCTGAGATATAAAAAGATGCAGAAATGTCCCACTGGGAGAAGCTTTACGACAAACAGCTCTTTATTAGGAAACACTGCTGGAATGCCAGGCATCTCCTGGACATCTTTAAGTTTTTGCCCAGATTGAGCTTTACTGTGGTGGTTAATGCGGAGAGATTCCCGCTGAAAGGACGGATGTGGGGTTCAGCAGTAAGTGACTGCAGCAGATGCTGGAGTGCGGTAGGGATTCCTACATTTGGTCAGAGGTTTCGTGTGAAAGTTCTGGCAGCCCCAGCACAGAGACTTTGAGCCGAGCCTGAACTCTGCCTCTGCTGTCAGACCGAACATATATCTCCAGCCCAATGAGAGTCTGATGGCTCTACCACATGGCCGAGAGACAAGGACAGAGAAATGAGTGAGAGATTTAGCTCTTCACCCCTTCCTCCTCATCATTTTCCACCTTCAGAAACACAGAGTGGTGGAAAAGCTCATCCACAGCGATGAAGAATTCTCAGATCTCATAAGGTGCTGTTTTTGATTCAGTTTTGATTGACTTGTACAGAAGATGCTCCACATACTCCAAAATGTTCTGGAAGGAGTCTCCAGTGTCAGCACTTTGTAACAGTCAGAGGTAAAGCGGTACGTTTTCTGACGTCTTCAGGACTGAGGAGTTTATGCTTCCTGCACTTTCTTAGTAACATGACAAGCTGTGATATTTTTGACGTATTAACTTCAAGTGAGAGGAAATAAACAGAATAGGGGTTAAAGAATGACTTTATAGATGCTCGAATTTAAGTGAGAACGTGTTTCGTGAGAGTTCAACAACATTAAATGTAACCAGAAATGGATAACAAGTGTTTTTATCTTATAACCGCATGACATGGAGTGTTTTAACCTCTCATTTTAATGCACCACAATTATGAACCGCTTTACCACCACACTGAATTAAACCTTTCTAAAATGTCTAATTGAATTTTTCCAGCTGATTTTTTTTTATATCATATACTGTATTTTCAGCAGAACCCTTAAAAATGTAGCCCCTTCATTACAATTAATCATAAAATGTATTTCTAATTTCTTCTCAAGCCCAAAAGCTGCAGTCCTAATCCACAGCTTTAACCAGGAAACATTTATCAGGTATTACTGGGAGCGATTCTGAGAAGTTGATTCTGTAGCCGGTATTACGAAGGCACATTAATGGGTAAAAAAAAATCCTCCATGTGTGTGTGTGTGTGTGTGTGTGTGTGTGCGCGCTGTGGCATTTACACAGGTTGAGCAGGAAAGCATTAGTGCTTAAAACCTCTGTGCTTTGATTAAAAATCACACACACGGCAAGGAGCCCATGTTATCCTTCTGCAACAGAAAAGCTCTTTTTTGTCATCAAACCCTTCATTCTTTCTTCTCAGGGAAAAAAAGAAAGAGAGCTAATACCACGCAATGTTCCCCAATCTGCTTTGAGGAAAAAAAAAAAAAAAGAATGAGACTCTCAATAAAACATGTGTGAACGAGGGGTAATTGTGGACAAATGCAGCATTGAAATTCATTTTCAACTCTTTACACACCATTTCAATCTTATTTTCTGCTTGTTAGCCACATCTTGTTGGCGAGGGTCAGCAAGACTGCCCAGTATTGATGGGTAATTGTGTATAATTCACTCTTCACTCGCGCCAATACGCATCATTTTTCATCGCTCTGTCCATCTAAACACGCCTTCCCAACAGTGCTGATGATCTACAGCTAGCCGTATTCAGAAGGACACGTTCACCCATGCAGACACACAGCGACATGTCAACTGTAGCCACACATTAACAAACCCACACAAACCTGCAGTCCACGGCTAATCTAATGACTCATATTGACTCAAACTGTAGCTTTCAGTAATTCTCTGCTCTGTTAACTTCTCTCACAGGGACAGGAAGCATGAACGTACCAAGCAACTCGACACGAAAGTGTTCAAGAAAATACAACTTCAATTCCAAGATTTCCAGGAACGCTATCCATTGAAATAATCAATGACGCATGTAGTCATGAAGCAGAGTTACCTTCATCACTACAAAACTGGTCATTTTTCTATAACAGGAATTTGCCAACAATTACATATTTGTCCCAATTAAACAACAAGGTGTCATACGTTTTATCCTTTTATAGGTACCTTTAATGATACTTCCTGTTCTCACTTACGTTATAGCAGCTACAAACGGTTGTCCGCTCACTAGCCTCTCTCATCTCTCTCTCTCTCTCTCTTCAAGTTAATAAACAGATAAACCACACAGCATAAACTCCTCTTGGAAAATATAGGACGATTAAAGTTTGTTTAATTAAAGACTGTTACAAAGCGCTGACACTGGAGACTCCTTCCATCAATGATACATAAACATCTCCTTACAGAAAACCTTCACCTTACACACATCTATGATTACACTTGTTTTTAATCTGTTTATGTGGAGCATCCGTCTTAACCTGTTAAAACCAGTGCATTATTATAAACCTGCGATTTGCAGCTTGTCAGAGTTATAGCTGTAATAGAAAAAAATGCCTTCTGACCAATCAGAATCTAGAATTCAAGTGTGCTGTGATGTACAATATTTCAAGATGTCTGTATGAAGCCATAATGTTTGGGACCCTTTTGGTAAAACACAATTTGGTGAAACACACTTGGAAAAAGGAAATTATGTGCTCTGTATTTGCATTAATGAAAAAATGTAATGTTATGTAATGTGTACACTATGTAAATCCAGAAGTTCTGAATGGTGGTGTTTTTTTAATAGAAGCCTCCAGTAACACACGTAACACATAGACAAGAATGTGAACAGTTAATTCATGATGCAGCCGGTTGTCTACGTGATCACATGACCAAACAGCAAGTGTATCTCTATCCTTACAACAGTGTGACTTGACAGGACTGACTACAGTCCAGATCTGTCTCCTACTGAAAATTTATGGAGCATTATGAAGAGGAGAATCAGACAACAGAGACCACGGACTGTTGAGCAGCTCAAGTCTTGTACACAGCAAGAATGGGCAAAAATCCCACTTGTAAAACTGCAACAGTTAGATTCTTCCATTCCCAAATGATTAAAAAATAATTAAAAGAAAAGGTCATGTGACCTTTGTCTGTAACAACTTTTTTTGAGTGTGTTGCAGGCATCAATTTCTAAATTTGTTCATATTTAATAAATAGAATTAAGTTTGTCATTGAAAACACTGAAAATCTTTTCTTTGCCCTTTTGTCTGTTAATTAAAGCTTCAAGCGAATTATCAAATTACAGATTTAAGTTTTTATTGCATTTTAAGAAATGTCCCAACTTTTCTGGAAATGAGGTTTATAAATTATTTAAAGGTGCATTTTATGACCTTATAATTCACAATATTACCATGTAATAGATACTTCATTACTACGTTTCAGGATTCTGATTCATTTTTCTGGTCCAGCCCTCATTACTTCCAATTTTCTTAAATACAAATACAGGTTCAGTGGAGGGAACAGAGAAAGGCTAATCTATGTACTAATCTATAATTCACAGACCGCAGAGGATTGTAAATATCACACAGTACTCCACCACTGAAGAATGGGTTTTAATTTGGTCTGACCTGTGGGGACAGCCCGTTGCTGACCGGGTTCATGTGGTTGCTCGAAGCCGATGGCGTCATGAAGGTGTCCGAGTAGCTGGAGAAGGTGTGGCGATTGGATGAGAGCCCATAGGCGGAGCTACCGTCGGCCGAGAGCCCACCCTGGTGCATGGAGGATGGCGGGAGAGGCTGAGGTCGATGCAGTGTGCTACTTCCATCTACAATGCAAACGCATAACATGTTAAAATGATAAAGCAAAGCCACCGGAATCATCAAGACGCAGCTTGTGATCGATTCTTACCCTGGGAGAGGGTGGTGCTAGGATAGGTGGTCTCTGGAAGCTGATAGGCTGGGAGTGTTGGCATTCCAGTAGGAGGAAACCCTCCAGGTAACAGGTGGTTAAATGCTGCCAGCTGATTGGCTCCTGCTTGTTTGCGCCATCTGGCTCGTCGGTTACTGAACCACACCTGGGAGGAGAAACAAGCAAGAAGTTTGTTGAAGCAGAGAATGATACAATTAAAAAAAATAAAAATAAATAAATAAAATGACAAATCTGACTTATAAGCCAGATAATATTTGAATAAATAACTAGCATGACTGAATATTGTTGTTTCTTTTAACAAAGCATGTCATTTGTTTGCTAATCAGACCAGAGAGGGTAAATTTTACATATTTTTTTAATCTACAAAAGTCTGTTTTTTGTTTTCAATGACACAGTTCACTTCAGGAAGGTAAATAAGTGCATGTGAGAGGATCTGCTACAGAAGCTCCAATGTTTCATATCTTAAAAACTGGAATGACTAAATGACGCCCCTTTTGACTTTTTCATGTGTTCGGTTCGATGTGCTGAAACACTTCTGCTGCGCTCGTAACCATTTGACACAGTGAGAATAAATCCAAATGTTCATTCTATTCAGAAATAATAACCTAAATATTTACTGCTCAGACATAAATGCACGCAGTGGGGATGATTGAGAGCGTGTCCCTGTGGGAACGAGGGTTTTATCACACAGCGAGGCCCCTGTTGTTCTTGCTAAGTGGCTGAAGCTGTGTTCTGTGTAAACAAGACTCCCTGAGCTGCCATTTAGAGCGGCTGTGTGATGACGAGGTCGGCGGTAGACCACACATTTACACAACACGGACATTTGGACAACGTGTTTTAAACACGTTTACGTTGACAGGATGATCACTGCGAAAAATGTTTTCATTCTAAAGTCTTATATTTCACAAAAATAAATAAATAAACACCCAGCGAGTCTCCATCGTCAGCTGAAATCTCTTTCTCCTACGAAACTCGCTGGCATCAAACTGCAAAATAAGCTCACACAGAAGCGACTCCAGACACTGGTCTTTAACCGATGGTAATTTACACATTGTAAAAAGGCTTCTGCTTCACCAAAACATGAATATAATTAGAGGACGTGAAAAGGATCGGCCCGTACAGACGGCAACCTGTTCCATTTCACCAGGACAAGGCCGGGGCCCCGTGTGCGCCAAAGGTTGAACGACATTGATCTATGCCTCGCACTGGCAATTCATCCGCGCTTAATACACTGTCAGCGCAGTTCATCTACTGTTGTGTTTCAAATGGCCCAGTCCATTGTGAGGCAGGATGAAAGAGCGGGACAAAGAACTCTCAATACAGTGGACTGAACACTGGCCACAAAGAAGGGGCGTCCCTTTTTAAACAGGCCTTTAAGAGTTCCACTTTCATGGTATGCACACAAGGACACACTCTATTCGGAGGCGGTGGAACCGCAGACACACTCGACAAAACACACATGCACAGACACACACCCACACACCCACACTCACACACCCTTTTCTTGCCCGACTACCCCCCTTTTCCCAAAGTGGTATTTATATTGTCTGTGTGCAAAACTGTCAGGTCGCTAGCAGCTAGCGTCTCATTCAAATCGGCTTCAATGGATCTTTAGCGTTTGATTCGACCAAAGATGACTCTTACCCATCTGTCAAGTGTTTGGTTCAAACCCCCTTTTTTTCTTTAGTCTTTAGTTGCAGAAAGCGACGCCCGCCCTTCCCCCACTTTCAGACTATAAAGCTTTTGAGGGGGCCCTTTAACTCGGGCTCCAGCCTTAATCCACACCACTCCGGCAGGGAAAAAAGCAGCAAAAGTCTGCCTCATGTCATCGACTGGCTCTGTTAAGGTGCGCTGGAGCGGGTGGCTAGGCTTGAACTGATCTCCTACTGGGGTTGGATAAACAGATCTCCTGTCCCCAGGGCACAGAAGCTGGGATGCACCACTTCCTTTCCTTAAATGACTCCGAAACAGCAGCAGTGCCACATGACCTATGACCCCGGGACCTTACTCTTGACCCTGTCGGTCTTTCAACTCCACAGCAATTGTCTGCCTCCTTCTTCATCTAACATGGTGTGATGTCATGCTTCTGGGTCTAAATCTTAAACTAAAATCCTAAACTTAATACAGGAGATTTGCAATTTCTTGATATTTTATTTTTTGCCTGCTACTTTAGATTACTTTTTAGAGTACAAGAAAATACTTTGAGCAAAATTTACTCTTTAAATTAACAGTGCCTTCATTGAGATACATAATTTAACTCGAATCTCTGCAGCATGCACTTTAATGGAGTTAACGTTTACCGAACTCTGCAGTCTGTGTTACCCTTCAAAAATGCAAATGCTGGAAGAAATGAGGAGATCACTAAACGCCTGTAAACCTGTGTGTGTGTGTGTGTGTGTGTGTGTGTGTGTGTGTGTGTGTGTGTGTGTGTGTGTGTGTAAGGACGCCGGCTGGGTCCAGGCCACACCAGCTGCATTTCTCAGCTGGATTTGAGAATCTGCTCTGGAACCTGATCACAAAGTCACCTTGGACAGTCCCAGTTTTCCCTCCATTCCACAATCCAGCCTAATTCCTCCATAGAGACCCATCTCATCCTTCATAAGCATTTCCTGTCTACTGAGACTGATCTTCTGGTGCTTTAAGAAGGACGGCACATTCAGAGACAGGGAAAGTGATCCTGTATATGAGAACAGGTCACAGTAGTGGCAGTGACAGTAAAAGCATCGGCTTCATCACCTTTGTCAGGTACAACATTTGACAGGACCATTTGCCATCTGTAGGGCCAATTGTTTCCAAGTTATACAAGTGTTATACAAGCTGGCCACTTGTGTCCAGTATAGTGTAGTGGGCGAAATGTTTGATGTAAGCGTGTCTATATGCTGTATGCCAAGCAATAAGAATAAAACACCAAATACCAAATGTGTAGGCTACAGTGCACTGGATGGTACAAACACATCCCAGTCCTCCCTCCAGCAGTCGGGTACAGGGACTACGTGTACATCGAAAGGGATGGCCATCAGTCATGTTGCCAGCTCTTGTGGATGCCCAACTATTGATTCATAGCTGTCTTTAACACAACTCACTTCTTCAACTGTGTTAAAGTTTTCAACAGGCATATTCGCATTCAGTGCTTTATCATGGTGACTATTAAATATTATCTAAATACTGGTTTAAAATGTAAGTTTACATCCTGTACATGTAATGTGCATTAGGAATACTCTGGCTACCCATAATGATATGATGATAAAAATACAAGTTGAGTTGAAAGGAATCATGGGACTTAGATGTTTTTTATTTATTTCAAAAACCCTATTTCATCACTCTTTTTTGCATTTTACTGAACTTTAGCAATATTCAAACTTTTCCACTTTATCTTAGTGTAAAAACACTTTTTGTGATATTTGGGTGTTTTTCTTTTAATTTCGAGATTTTCAATTATGTTTTTTGCACGCATTTTCAAAATTCCCAAAGTGCTGGTGGCTGCAAAAAACCTCTTCAGACACACACTAACTCTTCCTCCATTTACGGGGTGCCAATATTTTTGTACTACCTGAACGGCTAGTCGTATTAGTCTTCATGGATTCTTTCAAATTCTCAATATGTAATGACTCATGAATCATCTGAACTTCTTTGAATTACTTGAGAATAAATTAATTACAGAACGTCTGTGAAGTCTCTCACTTGGCATGAATAGAATAGGAAAGTGTGTCAGTTTGTTTCTGCTCTAAAATGATTTTTTTTTTTTGGAATAATTAAATTGTAACTTTTCTGCAGGTAACTAATGTGTTTTCTACATGTTGTGTATTTGTTCCTGCTAACTACATGCATAGTATAGTATAGTATAGTATAGTATAGTATAGCAGACCCGGAGTGTCTGAACAGCGGAGTCACTTGTTGCCTTCAAATGCCAACTGAAGACACACCTCTTTCGAGAGCACTTAAATGAGCACTAATTAAAATCTTTACTGCTCCTACAGCAGCTGTTATATTGGCTATGCATTATCTTCACTAGTTTTGTGTAATTTGAGTTATAGGACTTATCTTACTTGTAATTTTATTAGGTAGTGTATGACTAATTTCTAGCATTATCATAACTCAAAGTAGCCTGAATTCAGGTCTACCAGATTTAGCTTTGGATATTCCAAGCTTATGACTAAGCACTTTTGTAAGTCGCTCTGGGTAAGAGCGTCTGCTAAATGTAATAAATGTAAATATAGTATAGTATAGTATAGTATAGTATAGTATAGTATAGTATAGTATAGTATAGTATAGTATACAGCAGTATGTATTGTGTCATGTGATTTTGTGTAACCGATCAGCAATCAAAACTATTGCTAGCCCCACCCTCAAGACCCATTAGTTCCTCTTGATCAGGTATGAAAAACCTTTCAGCTAGAATCTTTCTTTCTATTTCTAGTTTCTGGTGCCAAAATATCCACAGGTTTTGGTTTCCTGTTACTATGATTTTACACACACACACACACACACACACACACACACACACACACACACACACACACTCACAAGCAAACTGGCACTATGCTAATTAACGTAGCTGTGAGTGCGTAACGCAGGGAGGATGCAGAGGGATTAGCGTGATAAGTATCACCGAATACAGAGCAACTGAAAGCAAGTCATTTAAATTCTAATAATAAGAAACTGTTCAAACATTCACACGGATGCACTGCAACAAATTTGCTCGTCTGCAATCTGCACCAAATCCTATTTGTTCTTTTACAGAACATAAGCTCAGACTCGGAGGAATGAGGGGCTTGCCTGTCGGGCTGGGTGGGATTTCTGTGCAAGAAACTCACTGCCATAAATCCTGGACACATCTCAATACGGCTATTACATATAGCGGATCATGCTAATACTAGCGCACCGTGCTGAATTTCTTTCCCACCGTTAATGGTTCTACTACAAGCAATAAAATAAAGTCCTGTCTCGAGCTGCTAGCATAAAGACAGATGCTACGATGACTCCCAATTCTAACCCCTTGCCACTGATTTGTATGGTTTGTAAAAAGCCTTTGCTTAGAGCTTATTAGATTCTACCTATAATAGCGTCATGTGCTCTGTCCATTAGGGCTGAACCGAGCGACAGAGCTAAGCAGCTAACTCAAGCAGAGACGCTACGGCCTCTTAAAATATGTCAATGCAAATTAGATGAGAACACAATTCGCATTCAATGAAATGATTTACAACGAGCAGAAACTTCATCTTCTGCTCCTTGTTTTTCTTCACTTGTCTAACATTTCAAAGCAAATGCAACAAGCTTCTCTCTCTCTCTCTCTCTCTCTCTCTCTCTCTCTCTCTCTCTCTCTTCTGTCTCTTCTGTCTCTCTGGGAAGAGACCTGGCCATTAGATCTCCAGTTCAGTGACTGGGGGTAGAACATGGCACTCAGAGATACCGGAGAGATCGTCACACCAGCATGGAACTGATACGGATCCGATCCCACCATCTATCAACCGGAGTGCAGTAGGGGTTTCTGGTGAAGATGAATGGGATGAGGAGCCTCATGGGAGGGGTATGGAAGCAGATCCGACACTGGAGATTCTGCTCCACAGTGAACATTTTGAAATAGGGTTATTATAAATGTCAGATCTCATCGCTTGTAGTGTTTAAGCATAGATGTTTAGCACCTCCGTGGTAGCGGGACATCAAGAATTTAGCTTTGGCTTGTTTGAAAGGTGTCTTAGCATCTGTGTGCATGCTAGCAGCGCCACTACCAGTCTTTTTATTTTATTACAGTTCCTTTTGTTGATTGTTGTCATTCCATAGATGCAGAGATACTACTTCTACTACTGCTTCTATTACCACTAGATATAATATATGAATAAATTCAAGGGAAAAAATTCCCCATCATCAATAACAAATTGCTTTTCTCGTAATAACGAGATGTTGTCTAATAATAAGAAGCTACATATCACATAATAATAAGGATGCTGATGGGCTTTTTTGCGTGACAGTAGTGAAATTTTTCTTAATGCAATTTGTCAATAGAGTCTAAACATGCTATGCAGGGATTGCTTATTCATTACTGAGCATCTCAATTATTTTAATTCCCAGGAGTAATATTGTGAAACTACGACCACAAATCTGAACTTCTGTTCTTCTACATGTGCTTGTGAATAGTCAAGGAGGTGAACAGGAAGCACAGCTCTGATGTGCAGTGATCCTGGAGCAGATGATCAAGGGGTGGTGAAGAACCTTTTCCTGGCCTCTTTTTCACCCCATTGCCCTCAACATCAGCCCCACTAAACTGACATCTGCTGGATGGGTCTCCACAGCTGTCGACGAGGAGGTCAGCAGTGCTGCCAAAGTCCTGACAATTACCCAGCCTGTGCGAGCCAACTACATAACAAATGCCCCAAGTTTGTGCCCAGAGCCAGACCAAGGAACTCATGAATTTCTTGTTCTTGTTGCCTTACAGAAACTTGCATTAGAATATTATAAGTGTGGTCAATGGACCTGCCAAAGCTTTCTGCAAAAACATTTTGGATCCAGGGTCATAGATTTTACACCAAATTTGGCCAATTCTGGAAGAAAGTTTTAGGTAGAAAAAGCAAATAAATAGATGGTGCTTTATTTCTTTGTTTTTCTTTGGATTAGTTCAAAAATAGTCCACAACCAGATTTTAATCTAACACAGACTATAAACAACGGGAATGTGTTTGTGCAGCCATTGTATCTATGGTCTACAGAAGGATTTCTGTTCCAAGATACAGTATTTTGAATAGATTGGAAGAAGGATTATGCAGTGGATAACGTCCATACGGTATGAGGATAAAATGGTGTAGATGGAGATACAGCAAATCAGAACTGTGTGCTCACTGTGGTGAACTTGTTTCCCATGTAATGATTGAGAAAAGTAAGAAAAAACATCTCCCTTTCCAATAGCCACATTTGTGGGGGGTTTGTGTCATGTCTTTTTGTGCAGGGAAAGTAGTTGTGCTGAAGATTTTACTGAGAATCATCAACCCTGTTTGGGATTTTTCTGTGAATCTGTAAGGCTGGACTCACAGATCTTCCAGAAGTGGCACTTTGGGTGAGTACACATTTCGGATTCTTTTAGCAGTTAAAATAACGTTTCTGTGATGATTCCAGCTGTCAGTTTGCACATATGGACTGAATCCAACCCAGTGACAAAACCACACATGACATGAGGAAGGGTAAATACAGGACGTCCTCAATAAATCCCACAGTCCACACTCAGGCTCTTCCCCCAACCACTGGCTGAACAACACTCAAGACCTATGGCTATTATTTACTTTGTTTAACCACAGTCGCTTTCCCAGAGTGACCTTTTTACGAAAATTGAGTTTGAAATGACCTTTGGAGACTTTCAAAGTGTTTCAAAATTAGATTAGGAGGGGAAAACTTCATTAACAAATTTCATCCGTCGACACAAATTCCTCGGATCCTCACATGACAGCTTTTAGAGACATTATGCTGCAGGAACTAAATAGAAGAAGGATCTTTAGAGGCCTTTAAACTCCCAATCTTTTCTTCATAATTTTCTTCTCACACCTCCATTTGCTATGTAAGAATTAAAACACAACTGGGCACAAAATAATTAATGCCACAACACAGAGGCCCATTGTGACCCCAAAGTTTTTACCTCTTCCACCACAGCAATTTACCAACATGAACCATTTTTCTATATTAAAAAATTATGCATACTTTTTAACCATTTATAGTCGCATTTAATCTTGTGGAACATCCACAAGGCAAGTTCCTGTTTTTTTGTCTTGCTGCACTACTGTCATAGCCGCTGTTATAGAAAATGAAATCCACTCTTCCTAACCAATCAGAATCCAGTGTTATAATGTCAGGTTCAAACAGTATGATATGTCATATGTCTTTCCGTTTTGTCCCATAATTCAGAATCACAGGAACACAGTTGTACATGTGAATTTTTTTTTCAGTCATGCACATGCGATATTGTTTATTGCATCAGCACTTTGGTCAGATTATAACAGATGTACCGGATAAATCCAGAATCGATTTACCTCTGTCCCTGAGCTCATATTTGTCTAGAAGGACATCTTAAAGTGTCAAAATATGTAAAAAAACAAGCATAGTATAATTCTCTTTGTGTCCTTCTACTAGTGAGCGTGTAGGCTTGGAACCTTCAGACATATGTGAAATCCGTTACTGTGCTTTTTCTAGAGGGACCGCGAGCACAGCGAACGAGGGTCCACGAAGGGCAAAGAGAGCAAGGGATAAAGGGAAGAAAAAAGGCTGCCCGGGAACACGTTTTTTTTCTCCTTTATTTTTATAAGCCCTTGATTGATTAATGTTGTTGTGGGGGCACAGAGTCCCCAGAGAGTAAGAGCGATCTCTGATACGTAGAGGGGTTTACAAGTGGCCCGCTGTCTTTTAAGCGCTGGGAGGAGATGGAAAGCCTAGAGGAGAGATGAGAAACTCATCAGGAATGCGTTTTGTCTCACTTTCTCTTCTTGTCTGTCCGTTTGCCCTCCACTCATCCTCTCAGAGACAACAGCTGCTGCTATAACTCTACTGTATTTGCTCTTTTGCTCTTCCATAAAATCCACAGGGTGGCAAAAAGCTGTCAAGAACCATCTCAGAGGGTTGGGTGTATAGTAATAAATGGGAGCGAGTCCCCTCATGACTGCTCTGAGTTTTCCAATAGCGCTGGACATCTCATCTGACAAAGAAATTCCCTGTGGGTTAAAACATCTACACTTTATATATATATATGAAAATCTCTGGGCTTGCTCTACAGTTTTCTACATATTTTTTTACAAAAAATAAATAAATTACAGAATTAGAATTAACATTTAAAAACACAAAATACACCAAACACAGCTTCTCAACAGTCTGTTTATCATTACAGCTGAGTGGAAGAACATCAACGTGTCTACATTTATAATGATGTCTGGAGGCAGGTTCACCTTAATAACATGCTTATTTGAAAAAAAAAAACCCAACCCAAATCTAAAGGAAAAACTATTCCATATTAACATGTTTTGTGTGTGATGCTTCAGTTTTTCCTGTTTATTCACTTTTTAACAAATATTAAATTTCATGCACTTGGGTGCTTACAAGTCTATCTTTGTAAATGACCATGAAACTACACCTTATACATAACGTACTCTGTAAATATTTGCCTCCAGCATACAGTATACTCACATCATAAAAAAAACTCAATAACTTTTATTGCTAATTACTTCCTTGACTGTGCTGTCATTCTGTTGAAGATCCTGAAATATTTTAATGGATAAAACCCTGACAGTTTTTACAGAAATCCCTACAACAGTGTTTCACTTATAGAAATTGTTCTAAGCCAAACTGTTTACGAGGAGAATCCTTAATTTTCCATTGTGCCTTTAGAGAACCCCTGGAGAACTCTTTCTGTTTCTTTTTTCTTAAATCCACCAACACACAATCTTCAGAAGACAAATAAGGAGTTTGTTAGCAGTATTCTAGTGTACTATACACACACACACACACACACACACACACACACACACACACATATATATATATATACATATATATACACATACACATATACACACACGCATATACACACACAGTATATAGACTACAAAGGTAAATTTTTATGGACTATTAAAACCACTCTGAAGACAGGGAGGGACAAAAGTGAAGGTAAACAAGAAAGAAAAATCAAATACATTTATGAAGAGAGAATTGGAGAAAAGCAGAATATGAAAGAAAAACATGGGAGCATTATTATTTTTTATTTCAAAAGTGTAGAAAAGTGCATGTTTATATACTTATGTTATGGACCTTAGGGATTTTTATGCTAATTTATCTTAGATCTGGAACCTGCAGATGTGTACGCTGCTGTGTGATGCTTGTATGAATGTGTGTGTGTTTGTGTGTGTGTGTGTGTGTGTGTGTGTGTCGAACCTGTACGCGAGCCTCAGTGAGTTTGGTCCTCTGGGCCAGCTCCTCTCGGGTGTAGATATCAGGGTAGTGTGTCCTCTCGAAGGCCTTCTCCAGCTCCTCCAGCTGCTCGGCGGTGAACGTGGTGCGACTGCGCCTCTGTTTCCTCTTCAGAGGCAGGTCCGGCTCCGACTCCACGTCCGAACCCTCGTCTGTTCGGTGGCCTGCAGATATACATCATTTTATTTAAATCCGAATAAAACAGCCAGAAATAATTCACCCTGTATCGTTACTGTGAATGAGCTGTTACTATAGCAACAATAAAACAAGTATGTTAATATACACCTGAGATTTGGATTCTGCACTAATGTCAGAGCTGCTGTTAGAGAGAATTCATCAACACTTTCTGACCAATCAGAATCCAGAATTCAGCAGTGCTGAATGTGATTATATTATGCTGTAATGTTTTTTGATATATATTTCAAGACGAAGGAGAAATCGAGTCTGTTATTAAGTAAACCTTTGAGGGACATTTGTAAATAAACAGCTCTGCAAAGATAAATAGCCCTTTACCCATAGCACTTTATGCACGAATACGGACATGTATACAAAATGGAAACACAATGAACACAAAAAACATCCTGAAAAAATGGTGTAAAGCTGAGGGAGTGCAGTCACAGCAGTATTAATGTTGTGTTATCTTCACACGGAGCCCAGGCTGCACTTCGTATGGGTTTTATTCATGTGTGGAGTCTTCAGAAGCATAATCCTGCCACTGAGCTCCGGAGGCCTGGGGACAGTGCCGGGAGGGTTATGGTAATCTACACAGGACACCTTGCCGTTCGGCGTCTCTCTCATTCTCTCCACAGAGGCCCGAGGCTAGCCGCTCAGAGGCAAGCGCTTCAAATAACTACGTTTGATACTCTATTACTTCTGAGCCATTGAATTCCCCACTCTGGAGCTGCGGTTCAAAACATATTACAACATACTCAACATTTAGCCTCGTTTTTTTTTGTCAAGCAAGAGTATAGATTTGGCTTCCGTTAACTACAGCTCAGACAGAGTATGCTTTCATCTGCCATGATAAGTCCAGAATTGCATCATACTGCGTTTTTGTCTACATATTTACAAGTGAGTGAACAGTTCATGCCGTTTTTTTCTGACAAGTGGAAGAACATAGACAGACGTGTTGCTCCAGGTTCTGTGGTCTTGCATCATTTCTAAACGAAAAATAAATTATTTTTTAAAAAAAATTAAGGTAGAGGTTTGAAAGAGAGAGATGGAGAGGATGTGAGCACCTTCCCCCGCAATACCACAGCTGTGACAGAAGAAGGCAAATCTCCTTTTGAGACAGCGAGTCTAAGTGTGTGTGTGTGTGTGTGTGTGTGTGTGTGTGTGTTCGTGTTCTGCAAGGCTTCCAGCAGCCTGGACCACTTCATAGCAGCTTTCTCCTCTCTCGGCTCTCAGTTCAGCTCTCAGCTTCCCCCAGTTCCCTGGCATCTGACAGGAATACTAGCACTACATCACTGTGCCAACAGTGTGTGTGTGTGTGTGTGTGTGTGTGTTTGTCTGTCTGTCCATCTGTGCATGTGCAAGCATGTTTTGGACATCCACCAGAATTGACAACAAGACTGAAGGCAAAAAAAGCCCCTGTTAATAAAAAAAGAGCAACTGGCTGGATCTCAATTCCTGCTCCAGAGTTTAATTAAACAAGGAATTATGGGATTATATGGAGACTATCATTACAGGCCACTTGAGGAGTCTTCCCAGAACGTCTTTTTTTGTCTCCCCGATCCGAGGCTTGATGATTCTCAACGGATTACACGCGGCCGCAGGACATGAGTCCGCATTCATTAAATCAATTCTTGCTTCTTCCCATCTTTTAATAAAGATTGATTTTTCCAGTGCACTCCAGCAAAAATACCCTTGAACATACAAACTTGGATGTGTACATATCTGGGAATAACCCGTTGTTGGTTTTCATGAGGACGTGGCACAGAGATTTTATTTTTTTTTGCCTCTAAGGCACCATGACAGCACTTGAGCTCAGTGCACAGTGGGCTATAGATCACTTTCCAAAGTCACCTCAGCCTGCTGATTTTTTTTTTCCGGGGGGGCATGGTTGGGGGG
>JAOVVH010000001.1:13688911-13701050 GCA_028566435.1 Scorpiodoras heckelii
ACTATATTGTGGCATCCGCCACTGGGACTAGGGATGTTGGAGGAGCCGCTCACTAGGGGCAGTGTTATGAATGGCTCCCGGCATGCCCTATGGGTAGGACTGTGAATTGTGCACCTGCCATGGGTGAGACGTGTGTTGGTATGTGTGAGACCCCATGTGTGTTTATGCATAGTTTCTGTCTATCTTCCCCGGTTCTGCCATGTTGTTCCAATAAAGTGACATGTTAAAAGGATGAGGTGTGGAAAATGGCTCATGCGTATCACACTTCACTGTTGGTGTCAGAAGTGGGATGGTCCGGAGGTGCGGCTATGAGATGTAGTCACTGAGCAAATCTTTCAATCCTTTAGCAGCAGCTAAGAGAGCAGCAGAGGCAAAGCCAGCAGCAGCAGCCGACAGAGCATTGGCAGTGGCCGAGAGAGAGCCGGCAGCAGTTGCCGAGAGCAGAAAGACTGCAGTGGTGGAGTCGGCAGCAAAGAAAAGGGAAGCTCTGATCCATTTGCCACACTATGACAGTGAAGGAGCCTGAGAGCTGTGTCTTGCTCAGCTGTGTGTGGTTGCAGAGTACTACGAGTAGACGGCAGCCAATACAATACAGCAACACAGCTATGCCTGGCACTTGAGAGGAAAGTGCTACAAGCACTCCACGTTCTCCCATCTGAGCAGCAGGCCTGCATGGCGGTGTTGACAGGAGCACTGGAACGGCACTCTGGGCAACTCCCCGTGAGCACAGTTAAGCTGCGCCTCTCCAGTTGATGGCACTTGCACAGGGTGTACGTGAGTGTGCAGGCAGCAGAAGTCACCACCATGATTCTGCAGGTGTACCCTGCATTTTCAGACACATCGCAAGAAGAGCTCGCATTGGATTATTTCCTGGGCGCACTCAACCCTGAGGAGTTAAAATGGCATGCTCAGCTTTCAGCTCCAGCCAACCACCAGACAGCTGCCAATAAGCAGAGCGTGCGGAGCTCATTCTGAGGGAGCATGCACTGCCGAGGGTGGCCCAGTGTTCGTGGCAGGCAGTACACAGACAGCAGCCTGTGCAGCTCTAGAGAAACCAATGAGGTTGGTGTGCTGGTGCTGCAGAAAGCCAAGCACCAAGCAAGCCAGAGTCGCAAGCCTGAGCAAGCAGGAAGCAGCAGAGGAAGAAAACGCCATTGATGGAATATGAGTTGCAGCCCTCCTTGACACTGGATCTACCATATCGCTTCTATGGCCAGGAGTGCTTCCAGGTACCAAGATCACTAGCCTGGAACCGCCAAGCAGTTGAAGTCACGCAGGGAAAGAAGCAGCTTCCTGGTGACGATTGGGGGTCTTACCAGAGCACAATGATTTTGACTAGTGCCAATTCAGGATCCTTGCATTCTGGGTATGGATTTTCTGACAGCCATTGGAGCCAAGCTGGATTTAAAGACGCAACGACAGTATCGGTAGACGGATCCCAGGAGCCGCAGGCAGTGCAGTGTCTCAGCCAGCCACAGTACATGTTCAATGAGAGATTACCAATTCAAGTGTAATGCAGGAGTGCCAGTGCCAGCCATTGGATCTTTGAGTAGCACCGATTGATGCAGAGCTGGATATTGTGGGACCTGATGAGTTTCGGTGAGAACATGGAGCTGGAGGCATGGTGCACTTTGTTGTGTAAGTCATTCTGGATAAGGTTGCCTGCCAAATGCCATAAATGTAAATGTAAATGTAAACATTTCTACTGGCCGGGCTATTGGACGGATGTGTTGGATCTGTTTTCAGCTAACGATGGCAAGTGCTCGCAGTAGTAACGCAAGTGGGGTGTCTAACCCATGCTGGAAAAAGAAACCAATGGGACTAATTGGACTAAAAATGTTTGTGTTGTGCAGAACTGTTTTGGTTCACTGGGACTTTAATTGGCTTTTTGGGTCACCTGGATGGTTGACCCTTGGCTGGGGGCTATGTGGCATTCGCTGGCAGAATGAGGGAGTGGGTTGGAGGAGCCACTCAAAAATTTGTGTTTATGCGTCTCTGTCTGTTTCTCTTCCCTGGTTATGTCATTTTGTTCCTAATAAATTGATGTGTCGTTAAAAAGACCAGGAGTGGAAAATGGCTCACAATATTTTACTGTTATGCAAATTTTAAAGAAAGTAAAAATTGTAGTTAAAATGCAAGAATTTGGTTTAGAAAACATTTAAAAAATGTACGATAGACAATATGTTTCCGGCTTTGCTGTATTGTCTGTCCAGTCAATGCATTCTGTTCGTTTTATGTGATTACTTTTGAAACACTGATCATGTACTCATTTTTTCCCTATTTCCTGAGCTGTTTTGTCTTTATTTAATCTGCTCTCGCCTCCCTTCCTCCCTTCCTCCCTGGATTTCTTTGCTTCCACGCTCCTCTGAAAACCAGTAATTTTGCTGCTAAGCGTCAAAGGTCTTCAGCCTGGACGTTTGCACCTGCGTGTGTATTATTATGCCTGATTTGGCAAAGCCGACTACAGGGCGTGAAAGTAATCTTTTTAATGAGACCTTCCTGATTGAGTTCAGTACAAATGAAACTAGGTATTAGTATACTTTATACCCTTCTCCTATTCTCTTCTTTCCTTGACCAAGAAAGAAACGCACGCCCTCTCTTGTGTGTGAGTGTGTGTGAGTGTGTTTGTGTGTGTGTGTGTGAGCCCTGAGTGCAGTAGGCTTGGTGCAGGTAGAAGTGTGATTAACCCCGATGCAGGTGTTTTGTAAGTGGAGGGACGCACCTGAACCACATCCTCCTGCTTATTTTAGCCTTACCGCTACAAACCAGCCTGGCTCTTCACACGCAACCCTCCGTGGAGTCTCACGTGACTCTATCGCTCACACACCAGAACAGGTAGATCAGCATGAGGACAGGTGCTGGGCCATCCCAGATTACATTACTGACAGGTGAGGGTAAGATTTAAAGAGAATAAACCTACACTGGGTTTCTCGAGTCACTAGTAGACATGTGCGTGAGACTTTTTTGGTATGGAATGAACTTGTTTCTAGGACATTAAACTGTAACTATAAGCATCTAGCAAAATCTTTTCCTTGTTAAGTATGTGTAAGTTAAGCGATTTACGGTCAACAGCAGTGTTAACGTGAAAGTTAAAGTTTGCAAATCTGATCTGTTTGAGCAGAATGTGTACACATGAGGACAGAATAAAGGATTAAAGCACTGCTGCATTGTCTTTCTTTACATAGAGCTTTCTTTACATAGACATGGAGCTGCAATGCTAAAAGTGAAATTAGAGAAAAATGTCATGGATAGACGGATAATTTCACTACAAAATAAATCTTGGATGCCACTGAATATCACATTTTAATTATACAAGTTTTTTAGGCAAAAAGGTTTTTAAAAGGGTTATTTTTTGGTCCTACAGTATCCCTGATGCACATCACTACTTGCTAGCATTACAGGAGATGGATGGCTGTAAAGCACGACAGAGGCACTGACTGCTATTGTCATCCTCAGCCGCACACGCAATGTGGAATTTCCTGTCAGATGGCCACTGTAGCGTAAAGAACCTCGAGTGTCAAAAGAGGCAGCTTGAGTCATCTTTCAGCACTGCGCCAAAAAAGGTATACTTCAGCATGAGATGACTGTTGTGCTAGAAGTGAGCAAGACTGAGTCATCTTACAACCTGATTAACATATCGATTACAGGAAATTGCATCATTATCTTACTCTCAGTCGCAGATGTGCAAAACAATCACTCTTTAAAGTGAAAAAGCAAGCACTTACAATACACATTTCAAGCAGGACCAACATGCTACAAATCTGCATTTTAACTTTGAAAGCTAATCCTCTTCCTTTCAGATGAGCAGATCATGTGTCATCCATCAGCATTGCTTCTTTGCATTTCCCTTATTGTCATTTTTTTTCCCCCTGACCAGTTCTCATGTTTCTTTTCATCTTGCTTTTTCTTTCTGTCTAACTTCCTTCACCTACGCAGCTGCCCCTGGGCTAGGGACACCAAAAATAATGGAAAAGTGGAGAAATTTACCCTGTAGGATAACTACTGTTTTGTTAATTAATGAAGGCCAAGTTCAGAGAGACATCTCTGCAAAATCTGCGTACTTCATACGTACTTCATCATACTTCGCTGTAACGCTTATTTATTTTACAAGCTGGAGAAGGACAGCCTGTCTCTTACATAAGCATGGGTTACTCTACACGAGGGCTTCTAATCAGCATCTTCTGTCTTAGATAAAGCAAAAAGCAACCTCAAGACCTCTTAAAAACAGCACAAATCTTCCTTTGTACTTTTCTCTTTTTTTTGTATTAGCATGTAAAGGAAAGTTTTCTGCTCACATTAATTTGCGTCTTTGACTCAATGTCAATAGCTGTGCTGTATTAATAAAATACACTAACCTATTCAATATTACCCTGGTTTATATACGACTTCTAATTAGTCACGCCAAAAAAAAAAAAAAAAGATCTGAATCATCAGACGTGCCCAAATCTCTCAGGGAGATATCATGACAATTCCCACTTTGTCTGCCATTTAGTCAGTCGGTTTTGCAAAATCATGCCCATTGTTCTTGTAATATTTATTCAGCAGTTAGATGAGGATGACGATTATCCTGTAAAAATGCCCACAGTAAAAGACATTTGCATGCCACAGCTAGTGATGAATCTGACACCTGGGAGTGAGATCATTGTGTGCACATTGTCCCTCAAGGGCACCTGAAGCCTAAGAATCAGAATGGCCATAATTAATGATGTACACCAGCTTAAACAGATTCAGACCTGCACTGGAGAGCTCACACAGCCTGAGGTAAAGACTGCACTCAGATCTCTTGTTCTCCCAACTCACTTGGATCCAGTTAGAACAATTAACCATGTTAAATAAAGATGTTTGAGGTTTGGTCATGGTGATTCGAACCCTAAAGTGTATTCTCCGCGTGTTTCAATGGGAAAAGGGAAACCTTACTTGAAAAAAACAAACAAACAGAATCCTGGCATGTGGAAAAAGGTTCTCTTATCTCATGAGACCAAAGATGAAAATTTTGCCTTTGACACAAAATGCACTGCTCATCATCCTGTGAAGCATGCTGGTGGTAGCATCATGTTAAGCATCACCCTTGGCCTTGAGGTTGCTTGGTTGTTTTGGTTGGCCTCTGGATATTTTACATTTTAAATATTGGATTGTATTTATTCCCATTTGACCTACAAACTCAGAATGTCCGAAATTTTAACCGGAACACACAGTATTGTTGGATTTCCGATATGGAAAGTCGGGGGAACATCACTAACCCCAACTTCAAAACCCATGAATGCTGTTCCACACATCAACAGTAGTGAAAGATGTATTAGTATACTGTTGCTCTCAGTTGTGTGTCATTAAATCGGTCATACACACACTGTATTGCTCAACTTCTATCTGTGGACACGTTACTACAGTGTTTGTATGAACAAAATACTGTGTAATAAGTTATCCACTGGTAACAAAGGCTAACATAGAACTGGTATTCCGACTTGCTGTACTGGAACGCGATCAACTCCGGGTGTGATGTCATTCCCAGCTCGGACTTTCAACTTCTGAGGTAAATGGAATGCAGCATAAATGTCACTCTGTGGGATGTTAAAAATTTAACATTTTATTTATAATATATATTCATTTATTAACAAATAACTAAATGGAAGTCCTTTGGTAGCTCCTTGGCCTTTAAAGATGCTGTCTGTACAGGTATGTTTTCTAACAAACTCCTACCCTTCCAGGAACAGATGTAAACTCCATACTGAGATTACATGACACTTGAATTGCACACAGTACATTTCAACACCATTCAACTATTATATGACTTCTGAGGACAACTGGTTGCACTAGAGCTAGCAGGGAGGGGCTTATGCAGTAGCAACTTTTAATTTTCTTTGTTGATAACTAAATTGATATTTTCCCCCAGTTCCCCCAGTTGTGGACTATTCTGTCGATTGAAATCTGTCCAAATCCGTCAGTTCCAGGAACAATTACAGGTGAGAGGATCCAAAATGTGCTAAGAGGTTAGCGAAAACGTATATCATGTTCTGTAAAGGACACTGTAAACTCAATTACATTTTCTCATTATCATACCTTACACTGTTTGACTACTTAAAATAAAGGAAATGAAGGAAAATTGGTGCAACTGCACACTTTGGATGTCTTTTTTAATATTTTGTTCTCAGAGTGAGCAAACTTTTGTACTCAACTTTATAATTTACTCAGAAAGCAGAGCAGGTAACTGAGACTATTAGTTGCCAGGGTGAAACGACCAGAGGCCAGAGACCTTACTGCTCTGTATGCTTCATCCCAGCCCACTCATTCTCTTATATAAGCCTGGCCTGGTAAAATTCCATAAAATACACACACACACACACACACACACACACACACACACACACACACACACACACACACACCATGGCGACAACAATTTGGTACTGTTCACAAGCAGCCGCCCACTTCATGGATGTTTGTCCAGCTGCTCACCCATAGGCTACATGATCCAGTATATATGAACGTTCAGTGATAGAGTGTGTGTATATATGCATGTGTGTGTGTGTGTGTTACAAGTTACACATTTCCAGAAATGACCACCTGCTGAGGTTAATGACATGGTCTGAACCACTGCCCCGAGCCTACAGTGTCAGCTTCATTGTTCTTTCACCCTTTTTATGACTCCACAGTTCCGGTTGTACTATGAGGACACGGGAAATGCTGTTTCAACAAAAAAAAGATGATAAACTGGACAAATTTGCATCTCGTCACAATTCTGAGAATATGCTGCTTTTAAATTGTAATAGTAAACCCAACAATATGAGTGAATCTATGAGCTTCACTGATGGTAATCCTCCAGCTAAAATAATTAACATGTGTATCCTTGGTTAATGTTGGTCTTGTTGGTCTGGTATTTTTAAACAGAGGCGACAAATAAATAAAAAAACAGATTGAGTGGCATCTATTTATATTTACTGGCACAATATGAATCGTCTTGTCAGCTCAGATGGAGCATCATTCAAAAAAAAGTTCTTCTGTCTGATCACCTTTACCCCACGGTGAGTCATTTCTATCCTGACGTTACGGATATGGCCTCTCTGAGGATGGCCCAACCTCCACAGGGCTCACTGAAAGGTCTGATGTGGATGGAAATGATATAACTCATATGCTATGGGATGACAGGTTAGTGTTCATCCCACCAGCCCTTAGTTCAGAACCACTATGGTATTATTTTGGTGGTATGCTTTGGGGTGTCCCCCTTTGGAGACTGATCCTCTGCCCCACTCCGTCTCAAACTTCTTGAGTCTCGATTGCCTTCAACCCTGACCAGTTTCCCAGTCCCTGCAACATGGTGCTACCACCACCATGGTTCACCATGGGGATGTGTTCTCAGAGTAATGAGCTAAGCTAACTTTCCAATGTTAGTCTCATCTAACAAGTTTTTCATTCAGTTGAATTGCATTTTAAGCCCTCCATTTGCTGGATAAAGCCAAAGACTGGATAAAGGATTATGGTGCTTTTAGCTGTGTCAGAAATTGAACAGGATAGATTTTGTATTATTGATCAATTTAGGTAGCGTAACGTCCGATAATCTAGAGCAAACAATGCTTTTTAAAAAAGCTTTATTATTTTAGCTATATTATTTTTCCCATCAGTTTTCTGACAAATCCCACCTTTTGTTCAGTGACTGGTTAGGAGTATCCACGTTCTGGACTAGGACTGGCTGTGTGTCGTGTGATTATGGTTGGTAGCCAATCGCAATGCAGAAGGTGGGATTTGTCTGAACGCAGACAGGGAAACATTTTGGCATTAACATTTTTGACATTAGAAATGTTTGTGAAAGTTAGAAAACCAAAAAAGTGCATTTAGATTGGTAGGCTGAATTACCTGTCCAGGAGAGAAAAGGCAACTTTGGCATCACTTTGTAAACATTGCCTGTCTTGATTTCATTTAGTTTTTGATTTTTTGATGGTGAGGATTCACGCTCCTTTTCCTTTTCTTCTGATAAATAATAGCAATGCTCCTCCACTCAAACTTGTTAGCCAACACCACCAGCCACTAATTCCTTTTCTTCTTTGTCTTAAAGCCAAGCTGCTACTTAACTGTAAAAAAAGTGAAACTCAAACACTGTTCTGGGCTACTTTATAGAGGTGTGACATGGTGGGCTCTGCGCAAGAGGACCTGCTCCCATGTAGATATAAAGGTCTAATTTTAAGCTAACAAAAACATAATGATTTATAGTAACAGGTGATTATATGCTAATGACAACATAATCGTAAATACTGTATTCCAGTTCTGATAATAGATCCCCTAAATCCTACTGCACCTTTAATGATGCTCTGCAGGATGTTAAAAGTTTTTGCTGTCATTTCTATAACAAAACCTTGACTGATCTTCTGGCAGGATTTTATCCTGGACTTTTGATGCTCCTTGGTCTTTATGATGGTCTTTGTATCGTTATATTCTTTAACAAAGTCTGGGGCCTTCCAGGAACAGGTGTACTTATACTGAGATCACATGACATTTTTAATTGCACACAGTTGGACCCATTTCAACCAATTATATGACTTCGGATGGCAACTGGTTGCACCAGAACTAATTAAGGGGTTTCACAATAATGTGGGGTGAATACTTATGCAATCACAACTTTTAGGTTTTTTGATTGGTATCATTTTGCAAATTATATAAATTTCACTATTACTAATATATCAATTATGGGTTATTTTGCGTTGATTCATGACATATAATCTCAGTCAAGTCCATTTCAGTTCCAGCTTGTAAACTGTGTAAAAGTTGGAGGGGTGAATACTTATGCAAGACGCTGTAAGAGACCACAGTGCTACATTTGAAATGCTCATTAGGGACATATAAACTAAACTCAAATTTCCAAGATGGCAGAAATGGAGATAACATCCGGCCCAGTTCAGCAGCTTTGGCCTGAGGGTTTAAATACAATTTGTCTATTTGGCCTCTGTGGTTCAAATACAATTTGTTCCAGCAGTTTGCCTTTTATTATATACACACACATGCTATGGGGTCAGAGTTTCTGTGTATTTGTTAATTTTTTATTCTACCTGTTCGGTCGCCTCCCAGCGCTTCCGGCAGTCTTCTGTCACTCAGTGTTCCTGCACCAGGTAAATTACAGAGGTCATATTTTAGGAGTGGATGACAGCTCAAGTTGATGTCTGATTGAAAAAAAAAAAAAGTCCTGAACGAAGTACATTTCCTAGACTTAAAGTGTGTGGGTGCGTGCGAACTGCATACACCCATGGTTACACACAGTCCTTGTCAACTAGAAGAACAGGTTGGACAGCTGGAGATAAAGGGGGTGAGCAGGAAGTGAGGATGTGTCGTGTGTTTAGCCTTATGAGGCAGGCGAAGCCAATACATACAACCATCATTAACACTCCCTTGCCTCGCTTTTACACTGGCACACACACATACACGGTGTACGGAAGCTAATAAAAAGCCCTATTGTGACAGTACAGGTTTTATAAAAAAAATGGTGAATTAAATTTAGCATTTAGCATTTGCTTAACTCTGTCACTAAATAGTGCAAATTTTGCAACTTTGCCAGACTGCATATTTGCAGAACGCACACTTTCGCCCCATTTGGACGTCACACAGGCGTGCAGATCAAGACAGATGGTGATATGAGGCAAAGAAGATTATAAGAGAGACAGAAAAGGGGAGAAGGAAAGAGTGAGCAAGGGTGGGGGCTAGTTAATAATTTGTCCGTGGCTGTAGTAAGTCTGGCCAGAACGCTAACAACGGGCCTAGTGTTCTTCGGGGCTGCTGATGAAGATTAGAGCGAGCCGGATCCAGCTATTCTCAGAGGGGCAAACTGCGGGAACACTCCACAAAACGTTAATGGATCTCTCTGCGAGGACGCATGATTGAAAGATTTTGCTGCAGACATTTGCACAGTCCCGCAATCAGTCTGACAGGTTTAAAATCGGCCAACAAAAGGCACGTGTGCTGAAAAAAAAATGTGGCTCTGCAACTTACACTTGATCTCATAGGCTAGGGTAATACAGAAGCTTGATGACTAGTTTAACTTAATATGTGTAAATTATTTAGAAAGAGCAAAACCCACTTAAAAGCAGGCTACTTAAAAGAACGTACACACAACAGCATGAGTAACGATCTGAAAATGGTGTGCTCCCTGAAATCAGGTACATTCATCTGCATTATCAGCTGTACAAACATGCCCTGACTACACAGCTTACCCAGCCACAAACTGACCTGAAGGCCATCAACATCCACCCACGCACAGATCTACCAGTTGTTCTGCAGCTATATTGCAAAAGCCGTTGCAAAAAAAATATTGCAAAAAAAATATTGCAATCACACGTTGCATGATGGCCTAGCCATCATGCAACGTGTGCTAAACCTAAACCAAATCATCAGAATGATAGTAAAGACGGGTAGCAGTTTAGGATTCTGTGCACAAGCCAGGACACAATGGTGAAAAGCTGGAGAAACGCATCTTTTCTTGAGCACCAGGTTGAAGGGTCAAGCTTAAAACAAACATCTGCCATCTAGTGGTTAGAAGCTGAGGGTTCGAATGAAGCCACTCAAAAACCAAGGCAGCTTTTTAGATCGATACAGAGTGTGAAATAAATTCTCACTCAAGACCACATAAGAAACATGTGATGATAACTTAAATACTGTATGTCAAATACATCTGCATTGCAGTAAATCCTGTGTGTTTGTCGTTGTATTTGTGTGTCTGTATGTAATTTCAACAAGTAAGATTTGCCACCTGGGTTCAAGATTCTGACAATGGGGAAAAAACAGATCATAATCTGGAGCATAACATGAACCAAGCTGCATGTTGCAATGGCACTTTCAGTGAAAAAAAAAGTGCACACGTGCTTGTTCACGCCTACGCCCACACACACACACACACACACACACACACACACACACACACACACACACACAGAGTTAGGACATGTTTAGATTGACTCCTCCACCCACACACAGGGCAAAACACTGTACAACTGGCCACAGTGCAGAAAAACACAGGTATGTTGCAGAACATTTACCCTGTGTGTGTGTGTGTGTGTGTGTGTGTGTGTGTGTGTGTGTGTGTTTAGAACTGAAAAACACATGATTATAAAAACTCACCTGTTTCATGCATGAACTTCATCTGGATAAAAAGTGTAAGGTGCTGCTCATGGATAAATGATAAAATAGTGTTCCTTGTCAAATTGCTGTTGTATAAGCAGAATAAAACACTTTGTGATGTGCTGACTCAGTCACGTGCACTTCCATTAACTGCTTTAACCTGATAAGGGTCTTGGAGGATCCAGAAAGTGTCCCAGGAATACTGGGCGTCAAGCCAGAAGACACCCTGGATGGGATGCGGATCCATTTCAGGGCACCGTGCACACACATTTACACCTAGAGGCAATTAAATGTTTCACCTACAGGCATGCTTTTGGGAGGTGGGAGAAAACTGGAGAAGCCTGAGGAAACCCAAATGGATATGTGGAGAACATGCAGAGAAACTCCACAGGTACCTGAACCCGGGGCACTGAGATGACAACGCTACCTGCTGCACTACTCTGCGATGTGTATTTATATTAAAAATTAATCAACTGATTATTATCACCTTGGCATTGATTATTTTCCTATAACATCCTGCTTAATTATTGTTCAAGGAAATATTACTGGTTAGTTCATCAAAAACTCTGTTCAAAGTACACAGATTGTATCTGTGGGATTGATTGGGCCTAATGTCCAGTGTATATCTGAACACTTTATATTAAACAAATATTTAAAATAATAATAATAATAACAACAACAACAATAAATGTAATGTATTCTTATAGGCCCAGTGATTGTGTTTTCTTTCTTTAGTGATATCACAGTCATTAATAAGACTAGATTCTGTCTCTGATTGTATATCGCCCCCTGTCGAGGAGAAACAGGAAGTTCAGCCAGACTGAACAAGTGGTGTAGGTTTAATCTGAAAGACGGGTTTCCCATGAGGAGGCACCACATGAACACCATCTGAAGTTGAGAGCTCAAGTCGGATACATGAAAATTTTTGATGCAGCACGTCGCTATCCATCCATCCGCTTTATCCCACAAGTCGGGGTCACGGGGGGGCTGGAGCCAATCCCAGCGTCATCGGGCGAAGGTGGGGTACACCATGGACAGGTCGCCA
>JAOVVH010000001.1:13755495-13774809 GCA_028566435.1 Scorpiodoras heckelii
CTCTCTCTCTCTCTCTCTCCCTCCCTCCCTCGCTGTCTGTCCCCCCTCTCTGTGTCCAATCCTCTCTCTTTTTCTCTCTCTCTCTCTCTCTCTCTCTCGCTCTCTCTCTCTCTCGCTCTCTCTCTCTCTCTCTCTCTCTCTCTCTGTCTCTCTCTCTCTCGTGCAATCATTTGTCTTAAGATTTCTTCCTTTTGCCATTTTTGACACCTCTTCTATTAAATAGAGGCTGTTTTGTCCTCTCCAGTTGTGGAGAATTATTATTATTATTATTATTATTATTATTATTATTATTATTAGACTGTTATTGTGGGGGGTTTTTTTGCACTTAAACCTGTAACATCAGTTAGATTTGTCGATTCCTCATTTCTTCATATCGTCCTGTCCGAGAGAGTGGGCGGGGCCAAAGAGGTACACCGATCAAGCAGCTCAAACGCATATGGCTCAAGTCTTTACCTTTTTTTTTCCCTCTCCATTTTTTTTTTTATTTCGATGTATTATTTTATACTACAGTCATTGTATCATAGAAATGAATTCCTGAATATAATATTAAGGCTACACCTTGCAATCAGATGCCATCGATCAGGTGCACCGTCTTGGGATTTACTTATAATCTTGTGAAATGATTTGTGTCATTAATAAAGGTCAGTTAAAATGGCTATCTCGCGTGTGTCGTCAATTGTGAACACACTTTGTTTCGTATACCGTGTGGGATACAGCACACGTTTGGTTTTTTGTTTTGTTTAACATTTGTGTGAGCTCCCTGTCTTTTGTATATGATGATACAGCAGGTGTTTGTGTTTGTGTGTGCGTGTCGTGAATCGTGAATGTATTACGTAGAATACCACAACACGAGTGTGTCGCATTAGCATTTCGGTCATTACAAGGCTAAAAAGTACAATATAATATAATATATAATATAATACAATATATATATTACAATATAATACAGTATAATATACAATATAATACAATATAATATATAATATAATACAGTATAATATACAATGTAATATAATACAATATATAATATAAAATAGAATATAATAACAAGCTCGTATGTTTATTAATATAAGGTAAAGGAAATGCAGCGCTACAGTTCATCCCAGACATGTTCAGCAGTGATGAGGTCACGGCTCTTTGTCTGCGAGTTCTTCCACTCCAACCTGAACACACCATGTCTTCATGGAGCTCTCAATGTACATCGTCATTCTGGACCAGATTTGAGCCTTTCACTTCCAGTAAATGGAAAGTGCAGTGTTACAGCACACGGAGACATTTTTGGGGAAGAACTACATATGGGTGTGATGGTCAGGTGTCCGTGTACTTTTGGCAATACCATGTAACTTCCTCAGTCTGATGATGCCATCTGTCATACTAATTAATCCACCCAATAAACCTTGTTCTAGGGTCCATGTGTGTCATTAGGAACAAATGGTTCATGCTATAGTTACGTCATCAAGGTGCCTTGGCAACCACAGTAACGTGATGTGTATGAAGCTTAGATATGGAGTCAGGTTAAACCTTCTTGTAATATGAATTAAAAAAACAAAACAAGGACATGGTGTCGTTGGTTGTGAAGCACAACAGCACCTCCTTGTGGAAGTTTCTGGGTGCTAAACATGAGTCAGATACAAGCAAAGTGCTTCAGATCCAAAATAAATGTAATAGACATGAAATCTGCTCATCCTGCAGGTTTAGGCGTCTTCGTTTCATGTAAAAGCAAGCTGGTGTTTCCAAAATGTCCCTGATCTACCAAAACGGTGTCTTGGATTTGCTTTTTAGCTTTCTCACAGATGGTATGTTTAATTTTAGTGATCATGAGCTTTGTCAGCCCTGTTCTTGTTTAATTTATTTATATGTATATATTGCTTTGTCTTTATTTTTCTGTTTTGTTTTTTTTTTCTTTCGGCATTCCCCCGACCAGCCCTGAAGTGTCTCTGAGCTCTGTTTGTGTCACATCCAGTTTGTGTCGTCACAGAATGACTTAGCATGTTGAGACCCAAACCAAGCAATGCTCGATATGTAAATCTAGACGTTAACGAAAAGCTTGTGATTATTCCTGTGTTTTAAATGTTTGCATTAACTCCTTAAAGATGATGCACCATCCCGCTTTCTCGTTTCAGAATCCCTCATGCATGTAAAACTCCCCCCCCCCTTTTTTGTATCAAAATCCAGTGTTTCATTTCATATCGTCACAGTGCTGTCTGTTTTATTCCCTCTTTATTTTTTTTGGTCTGTGTCACTGTTGACCCACACTGAGTCTCCATTTCTTCCCTGCTTTGTGTCCACAGAAAGGCCTAAAGAATGTATTTGACGAGGCGATTTTGGCAGCCCTGGAACCCCCCGAGCCCAAGAAGAAGCGTAAATGCGTGCTGCTATGAGCGCCTTTTTCTTTCTTTCCCCCCTCCTTTCCTCTGCTAAGGCTGGCCAACAGCTTTGTACTCCTTAAAAGCAATGCCTAAAAAAAAAAAAAAGAAGTGAGTTAAATATTTTTTGCGCTGCAATAAATATCTAAAGAATACCCTGCGTGCCCACACACACACACACACACACACACACACACACACACACACACACTCATTTAGAGTGCTCGGGACTATTTTGGAGCTCTCTATGACCATACAACAGGTTAATATAGATTTACATTATAAATGTGTTGCTTCACGGTGAACCATAGAGACGTGGATTTTTGTAATTTAACCAAGTTTTTAATGGCTCATTGCTGACTGATGCGTGCGGCAGGAACGGTTACTAGAACGAGACGCATACGCTAGTAGCTTTTTGAACCCTCCCGTGTAGTCGGAGTCAAACCTCGAACCTTTACTTTTACACTAGAACGTCACCCGAAGTGCTTGAACCATAAAATGCATAACAGATCCTCTTTCTTTGCCAATATCCCCACGCCGTAGGTGGTTTGAAAGAGCAACCGTGTAAATAAGAGCGGATTATAAAGGACTCCTAGCGAAGAATCAGGTTTTCTCACGCAGGGAACTTTTAACAGTGTTAGCAGAACAAGTGGCGCGTCTACTGCATTGCCAGGGACCACAGAAGCTTTTTTTTTTCCTCATCAAACTTGTAATGCATGGAGGTATGCACCTCTGGTTTCCTTTACATAGGTTAACTACTTCTTTAATTAATAATAATGCAAGCTGACAACTTGTTGTAGACTCCACTTGTTTTTACCGAAATGTTCTTTTCCTTTCCCCATCCTTTCCTTTTCCCCCCACCTTAATAGTTGTCACTTTTTTGTTTTCATCATTTATGGGCCGGATCCCAGCGAAACACTGATACACCTGTAATTTAATGGGCAACATGCAAAACAAAACAAAAAAAAATAGTGATGTTAGATGAGATTCAATTTCCCCCTTAACGGCCTAATGGCACCATGTTTACTAGTTGCCCAGGTGGATCAAGGTTGATCTGATTTCCTGTCGTTCATCACCCATATAGTTTTGTTGTTTTGTTGTTTTTTTTGTTTCAGTGTAAGACCAAATGCTATGTATGAAGTCTGTCCTTTGTACTGTATATGCATTCTTTTAAAGATTATTAAACTTATACCTTAATTGCCTTTATATTGTTTACTTTTGTCTTTCTGACGGACACAGTCAGGATCATCACCTGTTTATTTTTCATTCTGTCTAGCCCAGATTTTACATTTTTGTCTCTACCACTAATATGAGTGTCTAGGAATTTTTTATTACAGGAAATAAACCTACCTATCCATGCATGTGCAGCAGAGGGCGCTGTGTGACATGCGGTCCCAGGATTTTTGCGCCCCCTGCTTACAGCCCTCCTGGTGTGAGTTTGCAGTATATGAACGTTTTAAAAACTATAACATAAAATCTCATTGCTGTCTACTAGACCTGGTATTTATTTACTTATTTATCTATCTATGTAGTCATTTTGAAGATAAAAAAAAAATTCTTTGCTGATTATACGGTTAAACAGTGGCCCCTCGGAGCCCGGAGCTCATCCAAGCATGCGGCGTGTTTGCGTTAGCGCCGGTACTTTAAAACGCCTCGCAGACTTGAGCTATGTAACATGCTGATCCATGTCGGCGGTGTCAAAAGCGCAGTGTGTGTCAATATATACTGTAATGTTGCACTCGACCATGACGGATGACGAGGGACTGTTTGGAGCGCTACCCCGCTTCTAGATCAACACCGCCTCCCCGAGGTGTTGATGGACCGCCTGTCATCCGAGAGGAGAAATGCGTGTCGTCCTTTCACCTTGTTTTTCTTCTTGCGTTGAATTATAACAAATCCGAACGAATTGAGCAGGATGGCACTGTCCTGGAGGCTTTTAACCTTTAATGTTTAAAAACCTAAAACTGTTTAAAAACATAAAATAATAGTAAAAATAAGATGAACGTTATACCTCAAATGTATTTTTATAAAACGGTCCTAAAACGTTAACATTGAGGTGTAAAATATGTTTACGAGCCAAACGGTACGTAATTTACAGTCTTAGATTGTTTCATGATGCAGCTGATTTCAGAGGTAGAAGATCTACCTTCTACTGAAAACAAAATACATTAAAATTAACACCAATGTTCAGGTTTTGTGTTGAAGGTTCTTATTAAAATCTACTACCAGATATATGCTGCATTGAGATTGGCATGAAAGCATTAAACCCATCTCCTGCGGCTTGAAAAAGAAAATGTCATAAATCATCAACATGGTGAAACGTCAAACAAAGGGATTTAAAAATTGTGGACTGACGATGAGGTGGAACGTCTGCTTGAGGTTGCACGTGAATACCAAGGGTTTGCTCAGGTCTTATCCAAAATCCCCATTCACAGTGTGCTTTGTAGCACTGAATTCAAGAGCAGCGCAGAAAAGAAGAAATCGCAGCCAGGAGTCCTGACACGTCGTAATGATTATGCGCAAGTTGACGCATACGTTTTTCCCCGTAATAATATTCTCCACCTCAGTCAGCTTCATTTTCAGTGACCGATAACTGTTTATATCTGGGCAGGCGTTTAGTCTCTTCGTTCTTGCTTAGGTGTATATTGACAATAGGGGGAAATCCCATGTACAGAACGAAAGAAAAGCCCCTGAAGACACATACCACGGTTTGAACTTCACCAGTTGGGGGTTGGGCTGTATCAGGTTGGCTATACAGAGTCTACGCATTCCTCGAGTGTCTTGGACGATATCTGTCAACAAGCACTTGCGTTAAATAGACTCAGAAAGCGATTAATTATGCCGCGTGTGGAATGGCTGGTATTCTTTGCAGGGGCATTTTTTTGGTTGATGTTGTTTTTGCTAGCTGGGGGCGACCACCTGCATGAGAGTCCTGGTTATCTGCATCGCTATCACAATACAGGCTGCTCCCACTGACAGCTCTGCCAGCATAGGCACCCGTGAAGTCGAGTTTCCACGCTCTAGCTGTGGAACCGTGGCCAGCTGTGTTAACGTCACCTGAACTCTCCATGCTCGTTTAGGAACATCATAATTCACTATGAATTTTACGTCTTACAGTTCTGAGTTTGTTGACTGACGTAGAACCGAGTGGAGTGAGCCTTTTTTAAAGATTTGGTCTGCAAAGATTTGATGCTTACTTTGTGACCTTAAAAGAACTCATTACAGTGCATTACAGTTTTGACACTGTTTCAAAGTTGACCTCTTTACACACATTTTCCACAAGTTAATACAGTTCCCTGGGGTCTGAATGAAACCTCTGACATTCTTTGGTCAAAATACCACATGGATCAAATACTACAGCTGTCTTTTCATGTCACCATGTCTGCAACCTCTTTCTAAACGCTGGGTTTCACAGCATACATGAACTCTATTAATTGTGTTCAAAGCGTACAAATGTTATAAGTAGCTGTAAAAGCTCACGTGTTTTTTTTTTTATTCCTGCGACATCACACATGGTACTGACTTTACTACCCAGGTTGTAAAAGCAGTTTAAGTTTTTAAGCACAAACAAGCAGGGATTTGCTGACTGGTTTCTGGGACATTGCTATCAAAAATAAAGTTTATCCACTCAGCCGTTCTGTCCTCTGAGGCTGGGAGCCAACGTGAGCAACGTGTGTTGATCTGTACAGCCGACAGCGGAACCTTTCCACTGCGTTTTCCTGATCTTCGACTTCATGCTGGCGCATCTGTGACTTGTGACGAATAGACCAAAAAAAAAAGGCACACCTTTCACAAACAAGCCATGAGTGAAGATACACCGATGGGTGACGGGATGATTCCGATGATTTCGCTAGTTTTGTAATATCCAATACAGGAGCGTGTGTTTTCTGAAATGGGTTGGTAGACACTTCAGAGATCCAAATGTACGTGCACAAAACGTGACAAAGTGAATTTTTCAAATGGTTCCTTTAAAATGCTTGATTCTGATTGGTCAGAAGGTGTTGATTAATGTTCTCAGAAAGCAGTAGCAATGCACTTGCTATCGTTGCTTAAAACGCTATCGTTTATAACAGTAGCTACAGTTTGACTGACGTATTTAAGCGTTAAAGGAGGTGTTTAACATTTTTGGAAGGAGTCTCCAGTGTCAGAGCTTACTTTCAGCACTGCAGGATGGAGGACTTTGTATGCTTTACGGTTTCCTCGTAACATGTCAAGCTGCTAACCTGTTCTGTAGACATTCCACAACTCTAAACACATAAAAGTTATAACGTTTTCTTCGTTAATACATTTTGGCAAATTGCTGAGTTAATGGAAAAATGATCAACTTCGTTTATAAATCAGTGCAACACCTTCTACCCACAAGCACTCTTAATTAGCGCAGCTGTTTGCACACTACACGCGTATCCTCAAAGGTGTGATCGGGGCTGTCCAGGTCTACCGCTGTAAGATTTCATTACACGTTACACAGTTTTAACGTATTCGCTTAGCTCCCACAAGTCTTATTTAAATGGTGTATCAATCAGATAAACCAAGCCATTAGTCTTCTAATGTAGACTAAAGGATTGTCCATGTGGCTGCTCTGGACTTTTCCTCTGGCCTTACGTTTAGCCGTAGTAGAGCTGTCTCAAATCCAAACCAAACACTTTGACTTCCTGGACATTGTTTCTGCTGAGAGAAGTGTGATCTCTCCCTCAGGATGGCATTCGACTTGATCATGGCTGCTCACATCTTGTATTAACCAGCACCTCTAGGAAGCCCAATTAGGATGAAAAGGCCAAACCTGGGCCACTCGAGCAATTAGATAAGCCTGTGAATATTGCTAGCAGATAAAACCCCATTTGAGCTTAATGGTTCTGTCAGTGGCGTGTCAGTAGTAAGTCAGCGCAGTGGGAGATGAAGTGTAGATAAGCCCCTCGTGCTTTGGAAAAGGGCTAAGGGAAGCATCTGATACCGTGTGCCAGTTAAAGCCAAACATGCTCTGGATTTGTTGAAAAGCGAGCCTGTGGAGTGAGACAGCTATGCTGCGATGAAATATCGCAGAGTCATAAATCAAAAAGCCCACATCTTTCAGCCCCTCCTCTCCTCCCTCCCTTTGGAGATCTGTGCCATGGCAACATGTGAAGCCTGAACTCTGGAAGATGCATACCTACCGTGGCTGCATTGTAGGAACACGCATGCTGTCTTTACACCGGATCGGCTGAAGGAATGCGTCGCGCTCTCCTCTTAACTCGGCTTGTGTTGATCCTTCTCTGCTTTGCTCATGACACCGAGAACTCTCGGGATATACCTACGCTGTTTATGTAGATTTAGTCATTTAGTGTTAATGTATATCTGAATGTATTGTGTGTGTCCCACGACACCACACCAGTACTTTGTGCACTTGAGTTAAAACATCTTAAAGACATTAAACTTCTCCTTTTGTTGGCATGCACAAGTTTCTTTTGAGCTTTTTTGGCACACTCCGGTCTTTTAAAAATGCCGAAATCTGCTAGCACAAGGTCATTAAATATTAACACGAGTCTGCTTTTACATCACGTGCATGCATCATAAGACTGTTTAATGTTATCCTCTGATGCACTGTTAAAATCAAGAATGGGGATTTTCCTTCTAAATCATTTTCAATGGGTGTGATGGTAAGAAAAGCAGACAGAGTCACGGGGCCTGCTCAGTGCATTTCTCACCCTGTCAGTATGTGGCCCCCTGCCAGCTCCGGCATAAGCATCAGCGCCCTCAGCGCACCAGACATGTTTAACAGCAGGGAAGCCAACGGTGACGAGTGCCATGTTTCACTGTGGCTTATTTTGACAATATTTTTCGTTCATGCTTCTGAGATACATACGTTTCGTCCACGGGCCGTCTCCTCTGGTGCAGGATTCGAATCCCAGCCAGGTGTTCAACGTGCCCCTGTTGACCAAGACGGTTGAGCAGCCATAACGTGAACACGGCAGAGCCGAGTCCAAACTAGCGATGCCAGCCAGCATGGACTCGTGGTACAGGTGCCTGGGTGAAGGATTCGTGTTGTACGAATGCATTTTATTATGACCTTCCCTTGGATAACAATTTTGTAATATATCCCACACCTGTGTGTTCAATCGCTGGACATGATATTGGGTTGTACAGGTTACATTCCAGCATTGCGTATTTACAGGTGCACCTGAAAGAACTGTGGGTCCCCCTGATAGTTCCCGCCATGGAGAATTTTGATCTACTGGCCTGCTTAGGTCTACTCAGGGCCCTAAGAAACCACACCATATTCTCTAACCCTGTGTTCTCAATCGCAGGGCTTGATTTTGAGTTATACACAGGTAGCATTCTACCTTTACGGAGTTACAGCAGCCTATAGGAGAGACGGTTTTAAGAGGATACAGTCATGGTCAATTCTGGACCCCCTTGGGTTTCTTGTCCACTCAGGACCTGAAGAATCCATCTGAGCTCTCACCACTATTCTGTATTATACCCTTTGGCTCAAACCTGGGCATGATATTGAGTTTTACAAGTTGTGTGCCTTATTTATGGATTTACAGGGGCACCAATAGGAACTTGGACGGGTTACAGAGGCTATAATCATGGGCAATTTTTGGACCTTGCTTGGCTTCTTGTCTACTATGGGCACTCACCGGATTATGGTTATGCCCAGGCAAAACACCTACGTGGGCTTCCTGTGTACTCTCACATACCATTACTTGGTACTTGTCTTGGACACCAGTTTCGTAAGATTCTGTACACCTGTGATCTCACGCAAAGGGCACGATCTTGGTTTGTACAAGTCGCACTAACTTCTTTAAAGAATACCTATAAAGTCCCCTGACACCCCCACCAATTTTGTTCTGTAGAACCCTGTTGGTCTTCCTGGTAACTCAGGCCCTAAGAATCTGTCTCACCTCCTACCACCCCCTCCTTTTCCGGCACTCTTTGCATCACCGTTCAGATATGCAGATTCAAATTTAGCTTCAAACGCATAAGCACATGGATTGGAAAAGGCTTCATGTATCAATTCTTGATGGATGAGCCTTTGTGGAAGCATTCTTGTGGTTCGTGTTGAACAATACTTCACATTGAGGGGCTGCCGTAGCAAAATCTGGGGGCTCGCTTCTACTCGAAATTCCTCAACGATTGTCTCAGATGCCCACGGCGGCACGCATTTCAAAAAGAATGGGAATACGGCGGCAGCGTGAAATTCAGCCTTGCGCACTCTCGTTCACGCTACCACTTTTCTGCCACGTTCTCGTGAGGCTGCGCAAGAGAGGTCTTTTAGGTTTGCATTCTTTACCACTGAAACAGAAACTCCACACCGGCACTCGCCTGGGAAGAAATCCAACAGGATGGGGTGGTCAAGAACCAGAGGATTAAAAGTATTGTTTGCCGTGTACATGCACAGGCTTCTCTAGTCACTTTTCATATGGATGCTGTGTCTCTGGGGGACTTTAATAAGCTTGTCCTGGAATTTTAAAAATGCCTCGGTGTGCGTTCGCTTGTGTTGGTTTAGTAAGAGGTCGACTCACCTGGGAAAGGTGGGGAGAGTTCAGAGAGGAACGGCACCTCGTCATCGAAGGACTTTATAACATTATGACAAATCACGCGTCATCGTTTGTTCAGGTCCTTGGTACCGAGTCGCACATTGCAAGGGCCTTGCTTGTGTGTTGTACAAACCCTTGCTTTTTTTTTTGTGATGGAGGAGGATGGTGGAGGGGAGTAGTGCAACTGTCATCACAAACAAGAAACATCTGTCTCATTTGTGTAACTTGTTTTCTTTTAATATGAGAAGGATGTCGGTGGAGAGCTGTGAGTTTTCAGGCAAGCCTTGAAGGAAAAAAAACCAGAGCACTATAAGGCTCCTTATCCTTTTATTGTAGTCTCCAGAACCCGTAAAATGCTAAACTCAAAGCGGAACTCTCAGAATGAGATCTCTGGAACGTTCCAAGCCTTAGAAAAAATTGTGTCCTGGTGTTGTATTGATTTCCAAAATGCACGTGATTGTCAGGAGTCTTAGAGTAGCTATGTTGAAGTCTTGCACAGCCGTGCCTAATTAGAGAAAACTTTCATTTCCGAAAACAAAGTCGCACAAAAAAAGTAGCTGAAAGGCCGAAGCCTGTGATCTCGATGAACCTTTATTGAATTGTATCTTGATAATTATGTTACGTCTCAGGAAAAGCCTCTACAGATATTAAATTACTGTGTGGTATTTCTGTCAGAGGCGGTTACAGGACTGTTCTGGATTGTGTGACAGGATTGTATTTCAACCAAGCATAGGTCCCTGGGTCTATTCTCATTCTCATTCTCTCTCTCTCTCTCTCTCTCTCTCTCTCTCTCTCTCTCCATTTGTTTATAGGTGATCCCTAATAGTGACTCTAATAATTTCCTAATGTATTCATCAACCTTGAAAAAATGTAGTAGTCAATATGGTGTCTAGCTTTGTGGAACAAAGCGCAGCCCCAACATCAATACTTCCAAAAAAGGGGGGAAGAAAGAATCCAACGGATGTGCTGGTATTATGAGGATTTTGCGGCCGCAGCGATACCCCCAGTTTTAATTTTGCCCAGCAAAATAACAGACAACTGCCTCGTATTTTCAAACCGCCCCCATCCTCCTGCCATAATTCCAAGCTTATTAGAGCCAGATCTTTGAGAAAGCCTGCTCTAGGGTTTATAAAAGAAGTCCTGGAAACCATGTGCTGTTCAGATGTTGGTCATTTGACCTGGAAAGAGCACATTAGGTGTAATAGTGGATGCGTTTTTATTTCATTAGAATTTCTTTTTTCCCCAAAATGCAAAGCATCAGCATCGGTAATGAAATACATCTTTACGTTCGGCTTGGGTTCCGCTTAATAAATTCAGCCGAAAGTGTCAGCTTGGTTGGATGAAATCTACTTCCACTCGGACTGCAGCGCAATTCAAGAGTTACATCAGACCCGCTTAAGTAGAAAAGTGATGTCTAAGTACTTGGCAGCGTCCTCGTGTCTGCTCTTAAAGTTTTAAATTTCTGTCCAATCATGGCACACGTTAACAATGAAATACCTTCTATTTCTGTCATCGGCGCGCAAGTTGTCCTCGAGTGGTCTATATGGCAAGCGTGGCGATGGAGATATTCGTCCTTTTTAACCACCGTTTTATCTACTGACTCATGTTCGCTGTGTAGCAACGAGCTCATTTAAAAACCCAGTGCTTATAAAAAGCTTCATTGGGGCAACAGCTGAGCCAGTGGTGATGTTGAGGTGAGAGCAGAACCATCTTTAGTATTTTAGAGGACCAAACCACACGTACGTGATGGCCAACATCCCTCATTCCTGCCACATAGTTTCCATAAATATTTATTGTTCTTGGTATGATGGGTGCAGTCCAGGCCGTGTCACCGGGCAGCTGGGTGTACAAGCTGGACATGTCACGCACTGTCCTCTGCCTTTCATCTCTTATTCAGGCTCCGAAAGGCTGAGTCTACTACCAATGTCAGTCTTTTTTTAAAAATACAGATCGTGTCCTTGATAATGACGATGATTCTTGTTTCATCTGCTATAGTGCTTACTATTTCAATATCGTTCTTTTGCGGAAGAATAGAAAATGAACAGCTCTGTGTTGGTGTGTATGCGGCGTGGTGTTGGATGAGCATCATGGGCGCCGTGGCAAGTGAAGAAATACACCGAGTCTCGTTCTCTCGTCTTTCAAAAGGCATATATTTCATTTAAACGTACATTCATATGCAGTATAGTCCTCTTCAGTGTATAAAGTCTTTTATAGAGCTATGGTTCTTTAGAAGCGTGCCGTATAGCAAGGTGGTTCTATAGAAAAACGTGGAATTATGCTGTTTTTTCTTTTTTTTTGTACATGGTCATAAATAGTTCAGTCACTCTGCTTCACGTCTAGTGAAAGAGGGAATGCTCTGAGATTTTTATCTTTGCACCGAGTATGTGCGTCTGGAGATGAAAAGTGCTGGAGTCACCGTGCACAGCATCCATGGTCCGATCTTGTCCATCGTAGTTTAGTAAGCGGTAACCTGTTTTCAATGCTAACTTACAACTGGATTTAATACACATTAAAAAAAAACAACAATCCTGCCTTCTGAGTTTGCCTAGTAACACCGCATGGAAATAACACAATGCTTTTCCTGGTTTTCTTCCCTACGAAAGAGGAGAAACTCCTTAATACTCGTATATATTTATATAAATTTATATAAAAGACCAATGCTGTACATTACTTGAGTGATTTTCTTTTTTTTTTTTTTTTTTGAAAGCAGCATAACAATGGCCACCTATGTAAAATGCAGGGTTTTTTTTGACAAATGAAAAATAATACAGATGTACACCTGGACTGCATCTCAATCTGTTAGAAGTTAACTTGATGTCCGTCACTCCAGATAAGATCCTAAAGCAGCATCGATAATGGGAGGGGAAAGTCTCGTCGTCTCCTTCGGCCACCCCAGAGTTCACTTGTCCATCCAGCCCTCCTCCACCTTTACACCACTCCCACTGGAGCTAGTCACATTACAAAAAAAAAAAAAAATCACTCCGATTCCAATAAGTTAGAAAACGATACAAAAATAATAAACCAAAAGAAAATGGAGAGAAAAATACTCTCAAGTGGGACTTGGAATAAAAAAAGAACTCTATTTGCCCCTAATATCGTGTCCCATGTATGACATGTTCTTTTATATCTGGATGAATCTGTAAATATCTTCCCTTTGTTTTCGTTTCTTTTATTCTATTTGGAGTCAAAGAAGGAAAGCGGGATTGTTTTTTTCCATTCAGTTCAGTGGATGGAAAGCAAGGGGACGGGTTTGATGGGGAGAGCATATCACCGACACGTGTGCATCTCCACCATCTTGCGGCACTGTTTGCACTTGACGTAGCAGCACCAGTGGAACTTGCAGCTGCACCTGTCCACCACCTCCACCTCTTGCGTGTGGAAGCCTCGGCCGCAGCACATGAGCTCGCAGCCGTCGATGGCTTTCGAGGTCTTGTTGCAGTAGCGGCCCACCGTCCCCAGCATGCCCGGCGTCCTCGGGTCATGCTCGCAGAAGTCGGGGCTCGGGTCCAAGTAGACCAGGTCCTCGTCTGTGTGCGGCTTGAACTGCGAGTTGCGCGGCATCAGAGCTCGGGTGGTGCCCACCTTGCGCTGTTCCACCTCGGTGGCGCCGTCGAACTTCTCTTTGATGACGTTGCCGACCTTGCGGAAAGGCGGCATGGCTTTCCAGCAGGTCTTCACCTCGCATGAGCCGGAAACACCGTGGCACTTGCAGTCCACTCGCATGTGGTTCAGAATCGCCTGAGGAAGAGGAGAAGAAGGGCTTTAGAAGCTTTCTTAGCATCTGTTCAGTGTTTTTGTTCTCTTATCCATATAAAGGGATGACCATATATGGACAAATAGGTCTTATGAGTGAACAGTGCTGGGAGCAAATATGTTCGCACAAATATTGCAAATATATCTCTTTCAGCTTGAGGGAGGATGCACTGGGTTGTCCGAGTGGTTAAAGGAAAAATGGCAAAGCTTGGAAAATTAACATTTTTGTTTCATATTAGTCATTTAGTCAAGAATCTAGCATCAAAATTACAACATCTGCTGATAAACCAGAAGGAGAAGAGTAGCTCAGTGGTTAAGATGTTGGCTTACTGACCAGACGGTCATGAGTTCAAATCCCAGCATTGCCAAGCCACGACTGCTGGGCCCTCGAGCAAGGCCCTTAACCCTCAACTGCTCAGTTGTGTAAATGAGATAGACGTAAGTTGCTCTGGCTAAAGGTGTCTGCCAAATGCCATAAAAGTAAATCTTAAAAAGTAATTCCTCCAATGAAACCAATTTGTCCAGAGTATGATTTAGAAGATTGTGGTAATGTTTATTTACATGTAAAATTAATACATCTATAGGCTGGCTAGCTAGTTAACTTTTTTCATCCTAGTTTTATTTATATTTTTGATGAATAAAACTTGTCCAGAATCCCAACTGTGATTAAAAAAAACAAAAAAAAAAAACTTTTCCCACATTCAGATCAGGGGTTTATCTCGACCTTGAGGTCTTGCGCTATATCTTTTTATGGCAGATAAGTGCAGAACAGCTAGATTACCTCTCAGTTCAGCTTATCAGCATGATTCACACGCTATTAATCCTGCGAAAGTATGTGCTTTCAGAATTACTAATAAACTTGGAATGGTATCCAATTAAGCCTACGTGGGCCTCACCTTCCTCCCTGCCTCGTTATTATGGAGATTCATTAGGGCGCGGTTGGACGACTGCCCTTTGCTTCTTTCCCTGACATCCACGAAGGACTGCGAGAAGGCGACTCCGTAGGCGATGTTGTCCGAGCACCCTGACCACTGGAACCCTAGAGAGAGCGGAAAAGAAAGGGAGATTTTGAAAAAAACAAACGTAAAACCTTCCCTCGACATTCTCTCATGGCCGTCCATTAATCTTCATGCCAAGTGCTTTTATGCTTTATGACACCAGTCTGGAATGAACTTCTGTCCTTTTGATTAATCGGATTCCTTTGCATCATACCCTGAGGGCTCACGCCGTGCACGTTGCGGTCGCAGCCGCACTTCTCGAGCTCCCCGCTGCTGCACGCCCTGGTCACTGCGTACGCAACACTTGCGGCCGAGATGGCGTAGACAAACGCCGCCTCCCTCGTGCCTGTCGAAAAGTGTACAGAGCAATGTAAATACGGCGCTGCGTCACGGACGTCGCAAATAAGGTGGTCTCGTGATATTGATGAGGATACCTTGCGTGACGACCTTGCCGAAGACGGGCATGGAGTCCAACGTGGAGCAGTTCCACCGCCGGTTACGGAACTGGTACTGGCACTCGTCGATGGCCAGCTGAGCCCCCCGGCGCACGGCGTCCATCACCTCCACGTTGCGCTTGCAGATCTGCACCTGCCTCTGGATGAGACCTCGGAGCTTCTCGCAGGTCTCCTCATCGGAGATGCTCCCCACGGATGACAGCTTAGCCAGATACCTTTAGAGAAAGGAATGGAAGTGAGTCAAGCAAGCTCCAAAAACCAAATACACTACAGTATGTTTAAAAAGGAGATGGCACAGATCATATACTTGGGTTCAGTATCAGGATAATACTAGCAAATAAAATGGTGGACTGGATATCACCATTGGTGATTGGAGAGAAAATTAACTAATTCCATCAGATCATGTAACAAAGCTATCGGGAATTAATTGGTTGTCATTTCACAGCTGAACGTATTAGCTGCGTATCAATATCAATAAGTTTGTGTCTGTACTGGTATCTGAAAAAGAGAAAATGAAATGGAAGCACCTCCGTCTAGTTCATACTAAGGAACTATTAACACAATGTTAATTACATTTACATTTGGTTTTATTCTTTGTTTATAGAAGATATAATTTGAGTTTACCAAAACTGGAACAGGAGCCTATGTAAAACATAGCACCGCACCTGTGCACATCATTGGTTGCATCCACCAGTGTGTATATAAAGCGACAGACATCTATGGAAGCTTCTAGAACTGTTTCCTCCGTGAGAATAGCAAGTTATCACAATTTTGCGATTTTCAACACAGTTTAATAGTTGGACCTCGTGACAAGTGAGAAGCAAAGTTTGGATTTTCACGTATGAGCATTTCAAGGGTGTAGCGTGACTACAGGAATCCTGGCAAAACCTCAAACTTATGACAGCAGTGTGGCTGTAAAAAGACTCTTGGTGAACGTGACCAGCGTTGGCCGGCATGAATCGGTTCAACAAACATCAGTATGAGGACTGTGCAACGTTCCCTCCAAGATCCCATGGGGGACCTACCAAGTATTAACTTTTTCTGGTACTTCAGTGTATATATCAGAACCCTAAATGCAAATCTCAGAAACACAGATTAGGCCAAAGGTGAAGCATTTGGGATTCCTAGGGAAAAGTAGAATTTAGCTATTTCAGTAGAAAAGCAAAACTATAGATGCAGTTACTTCATACTACTACATTATGGTTCATCTTCCATTTGGACACCGCTTCAACTCTACTACACGTCTCTTCACTTCTTTATCACAGACTCGAACGTGGCACATAACTTCACCATGGCACATGATTGAATGTTTGACCTAAAAGTGTGTCTCCTTTTTCCGTGGGCATCGTGGAGGCTCCACCTTTGGCCTAAATGACATCAAATCAGAATTCTTGCACTTGTCAGGTATAAATACTTTAATAAACTTTTGTCAGCTTCCAAACTCCATATTATTTAATCCTCTCTGCAGATTTCTGCCCCAACTTTCAAATGTTTTCCGCAGTGTTCCCATGAGCAAAAACTGATCTCCGAATACAGAACAAACCCCACCGGAAAAAAAAGCAAAGATGCTGTGCTAAAATTCATCCAAAACCGACCGAAAACAGAGCATCTCAGCATCATTCCACAGGTTCAGCGACCCGTCGTAGCGCTCTGTTTGTTTTAAGCATCTGGTAAGAACAAACAGTATAAACGTAAACAAAGTGGAACCGCTGAGAAGTTCTTGGAGAGCTTATTGGAGAGTTGTGCAGACGGGTTCGAGGAAGGGAAGGCGGGGGCGGTGAGGGGGGGCAGATGACTACAGCATTATCTTCCAGTCTCACCGCAGGGGCAGACGGGTCAGGGACACGGTGACACGCTTGTGGCATTGCTCAGACTCACGCTTGGCTTCCAGGTCTCTCTTAAGAGCACCTTATAAAAATAGGTCATTTCACGAGCTCGTCAAAAACACACTTAGGACTTCCCATCCAAACAAGTGTCAGCTCTGGGAACGTTAATGGCAGCAAGTGGGGATGTCTGGGTACAAACAAATCGTTGGAGATGGGGGTCCGTAAACACATAAAAGCTGTTTAATGGCTGCGTTGAGCAGTAATGTGGAGTGCTTTTAAAAAGCTCACCATTGCCCATCATAAATTTGGTTGAACATACCACTGGCCATGGTTTATTCGTCGACATTGATACCAATTTCTTTTTCACCAACATGAGTGTTCTCCTTATTTTTGAACACCAGTAATCCATATGGTTGGTCACACCAAATCTGAGCTGTTGACACGGGCTAATTTTGTAGGCCAGGGATGGGACAGACACCGTCTTGTTCCTGAAGCACTCGTATCACCACTCTGCTCATCTGATAACCTCGTTTTCACCATCCTCATTCCGTATCTCATCCAAGTGGGGTGACATCACTGGCCAGACTAGACCAGCTGTCCTTTCTGGTCTTATAAGTACTCAGACGTCACTGCTGGTTAAAACCGTTTAACAGGAAATTCGCCTCTTAAACGTTCTTGAAATTATTCCGTCGTCTGCCACGACAGAACTTCTCATCCTCACTGTTTTCTGCCTTCATACATTTAATAATTACAGTACAGTCGAAAAAAAATCAAAGCTGAGAATATCACTCCCAGCGGCTCATATGATGCAAGCAAAAAACTTTCAGAAGCAAAGCACCTGATAAACGACACCTGATAAGCTTTCCTTCATGTGGGAACGCTTGGCCAGACCTGGGGGCATCTTTCTTTGTGGTGCCTTGCGTTTTATCTTTTGTTCCCTCTTCCTCCCTTGAATTTCGCTCTTTGTTTTGTTTTGTTTTGTTTTTTTCTGTACCTTCTACGTTCTAGGGTTAACAAAACATGCAGATAGAGACTGTGGGATTTGGTGTGGGAACTGGACAGGTTTTTTTTTCCCTCACCAGAGAAAAAATTACATTTTTGTCCAGATCCCTTTCTTTGGCCCTTGAGAACTGGGCTCCAAAGCACGGCTCAGCCTAGAGTGACTTACAATACAAGACTCTCTAAGTCTTGAGGTCAGATCCAAGTCATAAAGACCGACGCCTTTACTTGTTCTCCGTGTTCGCCAGACGTTCAGTGAACAACTCACCAAACTCACCAAGTGCGGTTTACATTTCCTCGCTTGGGAAAGCAAAAGAAATCAGCGTGAGGAACCAGATATAAACAGATCACTTGCCAGATCAAGATGCTTGCAACAAAAGCAAGACGAAAGCAAGGCCCCCACGTCGGCTGTGTTTACACCAATATTTGCTATTTACATTTTTCCCAGTTCTGCATCACGGGGTGCTCAGGACAGCATGTCGAAAGGCGTGTTTATCCCGAGTAATTTCACAATCCTTCGGGAGATTTCTGTTCACCACTTCAACCATTTCAGTCTTCGGCTTAGGTTGAGAAGAGCATCAACATGGTCTCAACTAAGTGCTGGTGTAATAACGTAACTCACAGTCAATATGTGTATATATATATATATATATATATATATATATACACACACACACACACACACACACACACACACACACATACAGATATTTCTTGATCACTAACATGGAACAGGTCGAACGTCTGTCACGTCTCAGACGCTCCGGCATTCCTGCTACAACTGGTCAATTTCTGAGAAAGTCCCTGATCTCATATGACTCATTATGCATCCTGTAACTGTTATGCAGGTGAAATGACGCTGCCGTTGAAATCACACAAACCATTAGTCATTCAGCCTTCCTTTGACCTCCATCACGGACGCTGACGTTACATTTTAAAAAATGCTAAAAGAGCCTGAATCAGCTCTCTGCACATCGCTACAGATCGGTTTTAACTCTAGAGGGCAGTCTTTTCTCAGTTTCTCCCCGGAGCATCCCCTGGACAGCTTGGGTCGTCTTTGTAGGGTGTTTCTAAACTGTAGGCTACAAATCTGATGTCCTGGTATAACGTACGTTGTGTGTTTGCATTAAAGGGAGAAAGAAAAGGAAAGCGCTAATTAATAATTCAGTGTAAGTCAAAGGATTCACTGGTCTTCATGTCTCTGAGAGCAGTTCCTGGAATAAAATGGATATGGGGTAAGAAGGAAGCTAAAACACGTCCTCTTGGAACACACGGACACAAGCGCTCGGACGGGTGCGTATGTGAAATTAGTATTTGGGTATTTTTTGTTGTTTCTTTTTAGCAGGTGCCACATTTTTTAAATTCAGCATTATTTGATCAACAACATAAAGCCTCAGTTA
>JAOVVH010000001.1:13815948-13831156 GCA_028566435.1 Scorpiodoras heckelii
TAAATTATTGTGGTCTAAAACCAGGTGTTTCAGTTTCATTGTCTAACCCCTGTATATATATATATATATATATATATGGAGGACTGTTTTCTAGTAGCTAACATGACGTGACAAGTGTTGTGCATATCCACCTATCAACAGGAAGGATTTAAAAGATAAAATTGAGACCCTCAGCGGTGGCCACTGTCAGGTAGGTATGTATAATTTGTCACTTGAAAAATGAAGCCCCTGTTTTGTAGGAAAGAGTAATTCACCTTCACAAGCAAAGAACCAAAGGTCTGGCATCTCAGCTAACCTCTGAGGTCGACCGGTTCACAGATGGTGGGGGTTAATGTGACACTTTTACAGCTGAGTAACAACCATTTGCATGTAAAATAACAACAGAATCAACTTACACTTATATTTGTATTGAGTGACTTGAAAACTGTATTATATAACATTATTAATATAACATATTCCTTACACTCGTACACACATTTTGTTTTTGTCAAACAATATTATATCTATAATGTAAGAACATTTCTGGCGTTTAGTGTCTAAGTACACTGTGATCCACGCTTCATGACAACTAAGAAAAACAAAAAAGCCAGAAAGCGTTCAAAGAATTCCCAAAGCTAATGAGAAAATGTGAAAGAACGCAAGCAAGTTATCATAAAGTATAACATATTAGCAAAGCACAAACCAACACAAAGCAGTGCAAATTACTGACAGAGGCAAAATGAAAACTTCTGCTCAAAGCCACAAGAGAAGCCTGGGCATATGATACGGATTAACATAGAACCGCTAAATGAACTGTCACAAGGCCTGACATTGACATAAAGGCTGTTAAAGACATTTAAGGAAAGGAAGACACTGTTCAGAGTCTTTCATTTCTTGTGCTGCTATGCTGCTGAATCTAGGTGAATTATTAAGTATAAATGGGTAACATCAGGTTAGAACTGAAAGCTTGCAACAATGGGCCTAGAACAGAACCTTGTGGGATGCCATGTTGCACTTTTTAGGTTCTGAAGTTAACACTAAAAATCCTGCTCTTGAACCAATCCAGATAAAATTCCATGGTCAACATTGTAGCATGGAAATGGAATATAAAAAAAAAAAACACTTCAGTCCAAGCAGAAGAAATGTTTTAATATTTGGCTTTGGTTCTCACGTTTCCTGGAACATAAAGTTCCTAAAGTGGTTAGATGAAAAAATGGTTAATTCTATATCTTTTACATAAACTGTAGGTGACCTAAAACAGTAGGTTTGGAAAGCTATTAGACCTGCAGCTGTGTTTGTACTGGTAAGGACATCACACACACACACACACATGGGTTATGAAATTGTACTGTTTGTGCTCCAATATACAGCTGTAAAATAGCCACAGGAGGTTGTTATTATCAAATGAAGTCCAAATGCAGAGTCACACATTGTCTAGCCAAATCCCTTTTTAAAAATACATATTCATGCTAGCTGGCTAAATGCCTATCACTAGTTTGGGTTAGCTGGGGTTTTTTTCCTAACTGTCATGACTGTGGTGCAAAAACCAACAGGCTTGATATTGTTAAGTGTGATGGACTGAATCCAAGACTTGAAACCATGTAATGTTAAAGCCTTAAATGAAATCATGTGAGATGTTATGCTGATGTGGGAGTTTAGAGGTAAGGCATAAATAAAAAGCTAGCAGGCTAGACAGAGTAACAGACTGACATTTCCGTTCTGAAACACTAAAGGATGATTATGTTTTACGGTTGTGTATTTGTTCCTACCAAAACGCTGTTTGTTTTTGTTTGTGTTGCTTGCCCTGGTCCATAGTGTCCAGTGCGGTGCTGATGTCCAACAGCACCAAAACAGGAACACATCCACAAGGCAAAACAAGCGGTCCGTCACTGATTACGTTAACCAGCACTGATTCGGTTCTATAATGTTTTTTTTGGAATAAAACATAAGAAGGTGTCCTGTTATAAGAAAATACTCAACAGCAAGTGGGTGTGATGAAGCGGTGTTACTGTTACTACCCGGAAGTAGATTGTTTTAGTATAACAGCACATCTGGGAGTGTTTTATTCCTCTTATAACACAGCAATTTGTCAACTGGTGCTAACTGGCGCTAAAACTGGAGACTCCTTCCATAAATATTCCAAAATAAACATCTCCTCACAGAAAACGTCATGGCATCAGTGAGCTGGATGAACTGTCACTATAGAAACAGTAACGCATTGATATAAATCCATTGTTCATGTTATACAACTGGTTCTGTTGTCAAAACTGCTGACCAGTCCAACCAATCAGAATCCAGAACTCATCCCTGTGGCAGGAAGTCATCTCTCTCGCTTGTCCATTGTAAACAAAAGAATCTCCGGTTCTATTAAAATTAGTCTAAGCATTTGTCTGGTACAGTAATTGGCATTTTTTTAATTTATGATGTTCCTGCCCCATTTGAGTTTCCAATTTGTATTTGTGCTGCATTTTTTTTTTTTTTTTTAAGGAAGCATTATGCGCTACACTACACCTCCCAACCCGTGCTAAGCACCTTTATAGCCTTCTTATGTTGTCACAACACATCACAAGCCCAGTTCAGTCTGATCCGAAAGACATTTAAAGATGCCCCAGGGTGCAAACCAGGGCAGTATAGGTGGTCGACATTTCAAAACAGGACTGTGCATGAGAGAGGAAGGGGTGAGATGTGTTTGCAAACACCACCAAGTCAACTCTGTGTGTGTGTGTGTGTGTGTGTGTGTGTGTGTGTGTGTGTGTGTGTGTGTGTGTGTGAGGTCAATACAGGCAGTGAGACGATTAGCAAGCCAGTCCGCGTGGAACGTGAAGTTACACTTGAGCATAGCAACTTTCAGAAAGGAGCTTTAGAAGTAGAAAATAGGAGCATATTCTCTCTGAATGTATTTAAAATGTGAGCAGCTTTGACACGAGATAACTGTGTACCATGACGTATGCCATTTAAATAAAACAGCAGTACTGTATTTACTGGACCCGCAGTTCTATCTTAACCACCTTTTGACCTATGAACTCTGTCCTTTTCTACATAAAGGCAGATGGATTATGGTTTTTAAAGGCACAATAGATGTTCGGTTGGAGCTACATGGTATAAACGATCTGCCATTGTTCTAGCGTTGACTTTAAAGCCTCTGTCAACATGTGCATAGGCGTGTCAGATTGCACAATGATTAGCGGTGGCGGCGGACTCCAAGGCAACCTGAACAACTTGATGTCGGAAATGAGGGATGTAATGATTTTTTTTTTTTTAATGCAAGACATTTCTACTGGGCCACTTTTTGTGTGGCAGGAAATGGCAGCAAATGTCAACATTTGATGATAAGAAATGTTTAATGTGTGCATTTGAAATTACATTGCATGTGGTGATGGGGGGGGACATGTGACTCACAAAATGGTTCTTAAAATAAATGACAGCTCATGAAATGAATTCTGATGAATTTTGTTTATTACAAGATAATGTCAAATGACTGCATATTGGTACATAATGCATTTTCTGTAACTTAAAGTGTATTTTGTGGCACAAAAAAGTGTTGTGTATTTTGGAAAATCAAAAATTTGGTATTCATTTAGTGAATTTAGTGGATTTCCAGTCTACACCTAACAATTTGTAATTTTTCTGAGGGATATGTATGAACCCAATTCCTTGTGTATTTTTACTCAATTCCCAGACAACCCTTGTCCATTTTGGAGCCTGTTTATCTGTTCAGTGACAGAAAACTGCCTCCAGGGTATTTGTCAAATTATTAGCAATAAGCGATTTCATAAGAAGAATGAAATTCCATAAACATAGACATTTGATCCCAATGAAATTGAATATTTCGTTCCATCAATCCAATGGCGCAAAGAAATTCCTGTAATTCACAGTGATGCTCAAATTGTGATTTCAAATAAAAAAAAGCAACCATGGATGAGTTTTTTAGCCTATAAAGTAAGCCACTTAAAAAAAAGCTTGTTTTGCATTTTTTTTACATTTGCTTCCTACATCTCCCAGGTGGCTTCTGTGTTTTTAAACCAGAGCAGCTTTTCCTTTTGACCCATGTTTTGGAGTTTATATAGCTCTTCGGGACTGGAAACTTTTTTTACTGCGTCTTTATATTATGATTCAGCAATGCAGGGTCAGTTCATGGTCAGAACTGTGGACGAGTACAGTCGCCTCACACTCGCACACTTTTGCAGGTGCAAAAAAACAAAAAAAAAGGTTCCACAAGTGGCTGTTCTATTCCAGGACTCGTTTTTGGATGGCAGTCCACGGTTTGTGTATGTCAAGGATTTCCAAGCAACAGTTTCTCAGCTGTAAAAATATTTATTCATTTCTTAAAAGCAGCGTTAATGTGCAAGCTTACTACACACATTGCAATCTGTTTTTTCCTCCATCTAATTAACTTTACTCAAGATAAATGGCATATACTGGAAACATTTAGATGGCCTTTATATCGGCTCACCCACCTGGTTGGCGGTTACTATGGAGCTAATTATGGAGCTAATCATTTTTTCATCGCAGTGATGGATTTAGATTAGATAATTGTAAAGCAATGAATCAGGTCAGTGAGTTTGAAAATCTCGCCTTTACTCATTCTGTCTGTTTAAATTAGCCTGAACGTACATGATCCGCTAAACCCGTCGCACCAGAGATCTGGACAAATATGCATCATTATATCATAAAGTTCTTGTTTCTTGGTTCTGTATGTTCAGTGAGTTTAATGATTTCAATATGAAACTGAATGAAACACGAGATAAAGAACTTGAATTAGTGTTCCTAAAGCTATAACAATTTTTAGTTGCATACTGAAATCACTGAACATACAGATTCCTTGTGCTAGGTATTCCTTGTCATTGCCTTTATCAAACAAAAGTTCATGCAGGAATTGATATTGCTGTTCTAGTACATGTTTGATTGATGGTAAACATCATTTGAAACATGTCCTGTCACAACATCCCCTTCCTTCTTAGCAATGATCACCATTGAAGTACCAGAAAACCTGGTACTGGAGCCTATGCAAAATCCATATCAACACCATCTATGCACGTCATTGGTTGCTTCCACCCGTGTGTATATAAAGCGAAAAACATGTATGGAAGCTTCTAGAGCTGCTCCTGCCATGAGAATGGCAAGTTGTCACGATTTGGCAATTTTCAATGCGGTTTAATAGTTGGAACTCGTGAGATGGGTCACAGCATTTCATGGATTTTCACATACAATCATTTCAAGGGTGTGCCGTGACTACAAGAATTCTGGCAAAAACTCGAACTTACGACAGCATTCTGGCCGTAAAGACTCGTGAAGTGACCAGCGTCAGCTGGCAAGAATCATTTCACGTGACAGGCGTGTAACACTGCCTCAAGTAACATCAGAATTCAATGCTGGGGCCTCGACAAACATCAGCGTGAGGACTGTGCAACGTTCCCTCCAAGATCCGGTGGGAGACCTACCAAGTATTAACTGGTACTTCAGTGTATGCTGAGAATGTTTAATCAACATAGATGCCATTATAAGAGCAAATATTTCCACAAAATATCAGCTATTATCAGTCAAAAACATCAGCCCAATCATTTGCCATTACTCTGCCCAATCAATGGTGGTGCAACATGAGCAGCAGTTGGCTGGCTTCCTATGTCCTGGCCTTCACCTTCCCTGGTTGGTTGTGTCATATCGTTGAAGACAGCTGGCTGGTGTCTAGGAATTTGCCAAGATTAAATACAGCGGAAAATGGCGGGAAAAACTGCATTAGAACTGGACATGCACATGAACTTACTTCAGTGAAACGGTCTATAGCTCTTTACATACAAATCTGCCAATCTTCAGAGCAACAGAGCAAGTGTAAAGGGTTTGGCTATGCCCATGTCTGATGAGTGAAAGCTCTCAGAGCTACTATAATACTGCTCTCACTCGCAGTGAATCACTGTGGCCTCCAGACGCTGGGGAATGTGAGTCAAGAGTGGCGTATCAATCAGAGCCGTGGGCTGACAGGGGCTTCATGGGAACTGATCAAGCAGGACTGATACATGAAATATGGATGTAAATGTGTACGTAGAACAGAGACTTTACAAGCTTCTTTGCACAAGAATTTGATCCGTCTATCTTGATGGTTCACATCTGCACGATAGCCACTGCTGTTGCTGTCCTCCACTGTTGATTTCTGCAACACTAAATGATAATGATGACAGTGATATGCATGCTGGGGAAACCATTCTCATTCTTGTCGCACAGATATGCATCATTCACATATTCAGGAAATGAAAGTGGCTCGGGTCTGATTTTTTTTCATGTTCATGCAGTCCTGAGGCAGAAAATTGTGTCACGTAAACCTGTTAACGTGAACGTAGCCGTAGTCCAAAGATTCTTAGCCGCTGTCATTCTTCACACTTGTACCACCTACCTGGCTTCTGGTGCTTATTATTCCAAAAGTTTCTTGTAACCTAGCAAGCAGCACTATTCCTCCCACGCTAAAGGCTGCCTCTTTTGGAAACTTTATGTGCTTGCTGTGCATATTTGCATTGCCATGTTTTATTACACTCCCCCTTTTCCTTTAATAGGTGATCCATGGAAGCGTCGCCAAGGGGTTGCTGTTTGCAGCCTGCCAGAATTAATGTGAGTTAGGCAGCTGGAGGGAACGTTTTTCACACCAAACACTGTGGAGCAGTGAGGCTGAAACACTCCACAGACCATGGTTAGACCAGAAGCTTGATGACAGGCTATATTAATATGCGGGATATGTGAGCCACAAAGGACCATCCCAACAGCAGTGACCTTAAGATCCTGTGAGATTCTCAGAGGGGAAAACGGGCAGATGAGGACGACCTCCAGGTCTGATTTGTCAATGTCTTTTAGTTTTTAGTTTTTAGTGGCTGTGTAAAATAATAGCTGGTTATACCTTAGCTATATAACTCTGCAGCCAAATTAAAAAACGATGTAGCAGTGACCTTAACACCTGTTTCCTTTTGTAATTAAAGACAGACCATGTAAGAATAAATCAGCAGATGGGAGTAGCGGGTGGCAGAACCTCTGCAAGGTGCAGCGCTGTGATCGTCAGCTCAGTTTCCTTAGGCGGCATGCTAGGAGTGATTGTGATAGCTTTGACCTTTGACCACAAGTAGCTTGCACTGTCTGATGTTTCAGGGAAGCCAGAGAAGGCCACCGCGGTTCAGATAAACAGGAACTAATTATGACCAGACTGGAAGGATTGGAGCAGTGGGTGTGGTACATGGGTTCCATTTACCACTGATGGGCAGCCTGTGGTACAATTGCAGTAATTTTCAGTTGTTCCAGATGCTTAGTGAACCCCCTGATGACATTATAAGGCTGTTAAGGTGTATTCAGGGACAAGTTTCTTCTGACTTTTAGGGCACTCACTCAGTAGATTTATCATGAGTAACTATCAGGGACACACACTGGCACACAAATACACATGCTGCATTTCTGCACAGGACATAATAGACCCCGGGACTGAACATGAGAAAATCAATCCTGAGCTTCTCATCACATCTGACCTCTGCTCCTTGTACAAATCCTGAATTAATTAAAGAGGGAAATCCCACTGGCCAACACAGAGGCAGATTGAGTGTCTCCACCCCTCCCCGTGCAAGCAGAGGATTAGAGGAGCTGACTCAATGATGAGAATATGTTTTCCCAACCAGCAGGTAACTGCAACTGCCAAAAACAAAGACTATCTGCTCCTACCTGGCTGCTTATTTAACCACCAACCTGTTCATGACTGTTCTAAGAGAATCTATTTACACATCATCAGATCCCTTGAAATATATTCCCAGAAATGGTTCTGGGATTTAACCCAGTGGGGTTTGGTTTTCACCATGAGTCTTGCTCACAGCCAGAACTGTAACCATGTGTCAGTTGATATATGTAACATTTTCAAGAAGAAGACAAGAAGCTGCTGTTTTCCCTCCAACACATGGTGGTTGCCATATATTCCCGCAAAAACCCCATAACTTTCCAAGTCCTGGTCCTTGGTGCGTTCATGGTTAATTACAGTCACGCTCATAATTGAGTCATCTGTGTTCATGCCTTTAGTCCTATCAACAGATCACTGGATGCTTGGTCCCCTGGTCATTGACCCAGTTGGATTTCACGTCTTCCAGCATCAGTTTACACCGCTTGTTCCTGCGGTCGCTTCCCAGAGCTACACACATCATGACAAGGAGGAGCAAGGGCCCTATTGTTCCCCAAGCTGGCCAGCATACCTTGTCTGCTCTGTCATCAGGGACTTGTTGAGCAAATACTCGCAGGTATGACCACAATCCGCCCTCAACACAGGCCCCTCCTTATTCACAATCTCAGTCTGGGCCTTTTGGAGAAACCTGATCCACTTCATACAAATTACCACAACAGACCTTGTTCTTGCATAAGAGAGACTTGATCTTTATTTTTATTTTTTTTTACTTTTTAGTCTTTCCCAGTACTTTAAGCCATGATCTTGTTTTTCTCCCTCTCAGAGCACTTCATTGTGTGACCTAAATTTTTAGAGGATTGTAATCTTAAATGAGAAGGACGAACCACAAGCCTTGTGAAAATGATCGAATTGCCCTGCTTCTAGGGCTCGGTCTGCAGGGAAGTGCTCTTGGTAAACTGACATTTCCAATCAGTTAGCAGGCCACAGGACATATCAGGGGGCTGGGGTGGGGATTTAATGGAGGGGGTGAAAGAATTAGAGACCTTTCTCCCTCTGCCTGTACAAGCTAAAGGTGCATTGTGGAGACTACCAGTCTCAAGGACCAGGAGCAGCAACTTGTGGCTTCTTGTAGCCAACCTTATTACAAAACTATCTCTGTTAGCAGTTTTTCAGACTCAATATAACTAATGTTAAGCAGATGGAGTTTTCTGACAACACGTTTACTATTATGAAAAGTGTAGGGGGGTGAAGGTAATCGAACAGATGGGAATGAACGGGCCAGCGAAACAGGTATGAAGTCTTTTTTGTTAGTTTTTGTTAGGATGGCAACCAAACATGACAAATAACAAAAGAGACAGCCTGTGCTCACTCAGGATCTCTTAAAGACCCATTCATCGTCATAAAATGGTCATCCCTCCATTTAAGAATAAACAGCCTGCAGATTTTAATGTGTTCACTCATGGGTGGCCATCTGTGCCCACCCAAACAGTCCATTGGAAGGTCTGTGGAGGTAATTTACTCTAATAACATACCCCACATAGTCTGAACACAGTTATTAAATACCACTGCTATTCTGGGCATGGGCTTTTTATGCCAGCCAACATCCTTGTGTCAGCCTAACATCCCTCACACTGTAAAAGGTATGACTGTGCATATTATTAAGAGAAAGTATGAGTGAAACAAGCTTGGCTTCCTTTGTTGCTATTGTTTGCTGCAGTTAATAACAGTAATGTGTTTGGGTATGCCGGGAGCCACCTGTCTGAAGAGCCAACAAGAGGACAAGCAATCAGCAGACAAATTTATAAAATGATCAAAAATAGCATAGTCTCAACCAGAAATGGAAGCGACTATGACTTCTAAAGAATTAGCATCACTGAGAATAACATTTAAGCTGCACAATGCTATGATATATTTGCTAATACAAAGTTTAGGCAAATAATTGAGGGAAGGGAAGCATGTATCTTGCAAACAGAAAAGCACCCAAAACTAAGCCTTGTGGAACACCTTGATGAATTGATGCAGTTTTATGTATTGCAAAAAAGTGTTGCCTGTCAGCCAGAGACGATTCGATCTGTAGCGGGGCGATTTAACAAGATGTTTAAGCACTTTATAAAAGCGGGCGCTATCAAAATCAACAACTGAAATACTAGAAAAACTGGTATAGCAGTTGATACTTGGTAGGTCATCCATGGGATCTTGGAGGGGATGTTGTACAGTCCTCATGCTAATGTTTGTTGAGGCCCCAGCATTGAATTCCGATGTTACTTGAGAGAGTGTTTCACACCTATCACGTGAAACGATTCTTGCTGATGCTGGTCACGTTCACCCAGAGTCTTTTATGGCCAAACTGCTCTCATAAGTTTGAGGTTTTGCCAGATGTCTTGTAGTCACGGTACACCCTTGAAATGCTCATACGTGAAAATCCAAATTTTGCTTCTACCTCCAAAATGCTATGACCCATCTCACGAGCTCCAACTATTAAACCATGTTGAAAATCACAAAATCATGATAACTTGCCATTCTCATGAAAGAAACAGTTCTAGTAGCTTCCATAGATGTCTGTCGCTTTATGTACGCACTGGCGGACGCAACCAATGTCGTGCATAGGTGGCATTGCTATGTACTTTGCATGCAGTTGTTCTGGTACTTCATTGTATATCTATGACATTTCAGTTTCTACAGATATTGCTTGACATTTTTTCACTACAGAAACTTTTGGCAAACACTAATATAACCGCAAATCTTCTTGCAATTTAATGCAATTAAATCATAGTAAGATCATTTATTTTGTTAGGGGTTTTTTTTCCAGATTGAAGCACCAGGGCTCAAGAGAACAGAGGCAAGTTTACTAAAGGTAGGAGCACTTTATCCCAGGTGCTTAGCATCACTCAAGCCTTTTGACATTGACGTTGACACAGCGGCTGTGCTGTGGCTTTAACTCCCATGATGTAAAAAGAATACAATTAAACTTAATTCCCTCCTTGCCTTTGCCAAATCGCCTACAGGTTAGAAGATAAAACTGTTTTCTTAAAGATTAGCTAAAGCCCCACTTTTTTAAAATATCGAAAGCGAGTAAATGGGCTGCTATATTGCTTTTGACAATCTGAGATCATTTTAGTCCATTTTCTAGATTTTTTCATTCAGTAAAATGAATTGTTGCAGACAACAGTAGCTTTAAGAAGACTAAAATTTGTTCAACTCACCTGAAATCCTTGTGTTAATCTTGCTACTTGAATGTCGTATTGAAGGCTGTATTTTATATTAGACAGACTTGTTATGGTAAATGTCATTACATAGCAGAGAAAAATGCACTAAACCTCCTTTATGAAGCAATTCACATTGTATTTAAATGTGTAAATTAGAAATTTCCCAAACTATGCATACATTCAGTTCCCTTTTCCTGGTGCTGTGTGGCCTGGATTTGCATACTGAAACGTGATTGGCTCTTATATTTAATGACATAATAACGTCAATTTGTGACAATTCAGATTTCCCAATGAAGCTTTCATCCCTTGTTATTTAAAAGAATGTGGTAAAACCACCTTAAATTTCACACCTTGACTATATATTTAGTATATTTATGTTCTTTGAAAATTCTTAAGAAACCACACAAAAGAAGCTCACCTATTTTTTTATGTTACAGAATCACCTAAATGACACATACCATACTTATTTGATAATGAACGCTAATGTGAAGTTAGCCTGCTGACAGTGTGCAGCTGCAATGTGCCAGAGTTGCACTAGTCCAATGGCACATTAAGCAAATGGCACATTTCACTCTTTTTTTTGCCCATGTAGGAAAATACGAAATGATGGATCTGAGCAGTGAGCAAGACCAACGAGAGGTGACGTTTAGCGGGCAGCTGCTCTAACGCAGGCTAGAATCTGGATGCCCTTTTGTGAAATCGAGCATGAAAGGCAGGAAAAGCTGTTTATGATCAATTACATGGATAATGTGTGCCTGTCACTAACCCTTATTACTGTTATGAATTAGTGAGCCTTTAGGTTCATGGATAAGCAGCTGGGGGGGAAAAAACTTCCCATCCGTATCATGTTTAACAATTTGATTAAATATGAATAAGTCATCCCTGGCTTTGTTTTTGTTTTGGGTTTTGTTTAGTTTTTTTGGTGGGGGGGTGTGGGGTGTGTGTGTTTGGTTAAAACTTGAAGTATGAGGGACTCGAAGCCTCTCACTCTGCCGTCCAGTGACGATAGTGATGTCAATGTCAAGCACCATTCCAAGTTAGGTTCTTTCGCCAAAAAGCAAAGATCTTTATGTAAGTCCATGACGGGGCTCCAGTGAGTCTTAATGCTCTAATTACTGTCAGCACTGTGTGTGTATATGACTGCATGTGTGCTTAGCCAGGGACAAGAGTAAAAGAGAAAAAAGGCGTGGAGTAGCACAAGGTTTTGAGAAGTGTACGGGTGTTAATAACCAGCTGACAGGTGTTGGAGCTGGAGTCGCGCCACTCCGCACGTGCTCAAAGCTCTTTAATAATTAGAGAGAGGAGAGGCCTAATAAGAACCAGCTGTTTCAGTGCCGAGGCCACTAGTGCCCTTGGAGAAACTCTCAGCACCGCGGCCTTGTTTCAGCCTGTAGAGACTAGGTCTTTGTTTGGGTACATTACGCTCACAGTAAATGCTATAATATCAACAGTCTCCTGTTAGCACTGTAGCACTTGTTTTCCCAAAACACGGCACACAGAGAAAAAAAATGTATAAACGATAACATCCGAGAATTTGTCTGCAGACAAGCGGCTCACTTCATAAAAGCGACGGCTTCCAGGACAATGCGTTAGTCATGCCGTGAGTCAGAGCTGCATGAAAACATTCCAGCCTACACAGCGTTTCTCTTACATAAGCATAGCATCCAAATAAACAGGCAATCAACAACCAATCAGCGCAATGACTAACCTGGTTGTGTGACTGAGACACGCTGTGTGTAAAACGTTCTGCTCATGCTTCAGGTCACTACTGGGAGGAAATTACCAGGATAGCAGGACTGACTGGCTGTGCAAGAAGAAGTTAATCAAGAGGCGTCTTTTATGGGGTAAATTACACAGGAAGACTGGTTAAAATTTCACACGTCTCGATCTGTCAGCCGTAGTGGGTTAGGGAGTGTACTCTCAAATTAAGTGGCCTATTAGCAACGTGATCGTTACATTCTGAAACTCACAATTCACATCAGTGTGTGGAGTTAAATTAGATTGTTGTCAGACAGTTTTGCCTTGTATACATGTACACAGATATTTTAGACGCTCACATGTGCACTCCAGCCCTTTGTACTTTTTGCCACATCAAGGATAACATTATGAGCTGTGCATTTAGTGATAAAGAAGGTGAAACACAGGAGATACAAAAAGACAAAAACAAGGATTGATATGTGTGGACTAACGATGAGGTAGAACTAATGCTTAAGGTTAGGCTTTGATACGAAGCATTCATCCTTGTTGCAGCCAAAAAGTGCGATTTGTTGCATAAGATTAAATTACAAACACATTATCAAATAAGAACTTGTTTTGTTCTTCACTGGTTTTGCATAGCCTAGGAATGCTTTCAGGTTATAGGATTTGTTTTGCGAGTGATTGTTTGTGTTAGGTATTGCATGGCTCCTTTCTAGCAGTATCATAGTTCAGGGTACTTTGAGTTCAGGATAAGAGTGTCTGCTAAATGGCATAAATGTAAATGTAAGAAATTCCAAAATACACAGTAACAGCGGTGATAAACAGAGTCATAGCATATTCGTAACACATGTAAACGCATAAAGGGGCTGTGGTCACTCAGTGGTTAAGACATTGGACCAGAAGGTCCTGATTCTGATCAGAAGGTCATGAGTTCAAATCCCAGCACCACCAAGCTGCCACCAAGTGCTGGACCCCTGAGCAAGGCCCTTAACCCTCAATGTCATATCAGCATCAGTGGCTATTCATGACAGACTCACGGTTACATCGATACGCAGGTTTTTCATCCATGCACAAGTTCAACTTCAAATGCAGTCAGGGACAAGTTGGTTTCTCCAATTCAAGCAACTTACATGTCTTTGGACTGTCGGAGGAAACCAGAGTATGCAGAGTAAACCCACACAGACACAGGGAAGCATTCAGACTCCATACAGAAAGGACCCTCACCGGTCCTACCTGGGGATCAAACCCAGGACCCAGGACTAGCTGTAAGGTGTCCATGCTACCCACCAAGCCACCATGCCACCCTCATGTTCATGGCAAGCCAAAGCTCAGCAGATAAGCGTAAACATAAAAAGGAGTAAATGTTTTGTTTGTGTTTGTTTGTTTTTTAAAAATGCATGTAGACGTCGCCTTGAATTACACTCTCCATCGGCAGGAAAATAGCCTTTATTAACAGTAGACTGTTTACCTAATGAATCACCTCAGCTCCTCGGGGCTGCAAAGGTTTCTTGGCCTTCTCCCAGTTCTGGAACGATCACCCGTGGGGTCGCTGGAGCTAGAAAAAAGAGGCGAGAAGGTTTGTCTTAGAGAGCTAACAAGGCCGCGGCTTTGTCAAACAAGCGCAGCTGTGAAATCAGTCATTTCAGAAGGTGTGCTAGGCTGCCAAGGCGCATTAGCGTCAGGCGGTGTGTGTGTGAGTGTGTAATGACCTGTGCACCTCACACAAGAAGGATCTCGCTCTCTTAATGCTCAAACACACTGTCCACTTGAGAGCTATTGGATCATTCCTTTCCTTATAATTCAAAATAATCGGCAATGAAATTGGATATAATGGGACGGGATGTCATCATTCTTTGCTTTGCTCATGCTTTTACTCCATGGTTTCCATTCTTATTCTGTCTCTCTGATTCTGTCTCTCTGTCTCTCTCTCTGTCTCTCTCTCTCTCTCTCTCTCTCTCTCTCTCTCTCTCTCTCTCTGTCTCTCTCGCTTGCGCTCTCACTCTCTGTCCCTCGTCTGTGTCCTTTCTGTTTGATTATATCCTGGACATGTCTAAGCCTGTGAGGTGCAGTGTTTGATGTCAGTTAATTTTCTCCTGCTGTTGACAGACCGATGGTCGCAGGAACTTTTGGTTCCCAAGGTAGTCCCTCTGTAATTGTGGAACTACAATCCCTCTCCAGTGGATTACAGGATTTCTGGCAATTTCACCTCCCCGAGATGATGTTGCTCTGTGGGAAAAAAAGTCCTGCCATCCTTCTTCAGGATGCAGGAAGAGAAGGCCGAGCCGCTACCCCACTTCCTTATTTTGATGTCGTCAAGCACAGAAGAGGTTTTAGGATATTGACCTTTAGACTTTCTGATACCTTGCAATTATGATGTCATAAAGTCTATAAACAAGAAATTCCCCCCATATGGAAAAATCACAGACCTTGTATTTCAACACTTTTTATGCCGTTACATTAAACAAGTGAAAGTGAAAAATAATCATTCATACAAGAGAATTATGTACATCTGAACAATGAAACCATGTGGGAAAATGAAATGTGAAAGCAAAACCATGATATAAGGGGGGGGAAATCATATGTAAAAAAAATGGAATCATGAAAAAAAATCAGAGAAATTAAAGAATCGTGAGGAAAAAGTTATACAGTATGTGAAAATATATTAATTGTGCAAAGAATAAAAAAAAGC
>JAOVVH010000001.1:14058683-14070096 GCA_028566435.1 Scorpiodoras heckelii
GCATTCCAATCGCAAGGGTCCCTAATCTGTATCACTGCACAGGGTACAGAATCCCAAGCGCACTTCATAGGGAACTCAGTCACTAAAATGGCTATTTGAAACGATCTGCAACGTCATCAACAGCGGACAGCTGATTGGTTGTGTTTTAAAAGACAGCACTCGGCTGTATTTAACATGATAAACAACGCTGTTCAGAATTTTCTACGCTGTAGGCACTTTTAAAATAAATGTGATGAAACGTCTATGAACTGCAGGTGCTGTATTTTAACTTTTTAATGTATGTTTTCGTTGGAATGCAAAAACTCTTCAGTTGCAACGTGCCGTGTTACTGTAATTTAAATTAGCGGATCGATGTCTTTAATTAAACACCATCTCTAATCAGTATATCAGATGAACGAAAGACAAAAACTGTTTTATTTAAAAAAAATAAAAAAACATAAATCATCTTTAATATTTCACTTTTATCAAATATAGTCAAGTGAATAATGAGGCAATATTCGGCAGTCATTTCTCTTTCATTTTGGTCTTACGATGCCTCCCTGCATGTACAACAACGCAAATCAAAATATGCGTTAAAACCGCGATTAAAAAAATTAATCGCGCGATTAACGCGATTTAAAAATTAATCGCGTGACAGCACTAATAATAAATGTAAAAAATAAAATAAAATATGCCTACACACGCGCGTCAGCTGCGTACCTTATGGCCTCGGCTCAAACAACGTCAAAACGATACAGGTCCATATAACACGTCATCACTGGTCGACAACACTTTATATGCAGGAGTATAAAACAGTGATATAACTCATAGTTTACTGCGTGACACAGGATACGTAGATAAAGGAGTAATATTTTGATAAACATATTAGTGTAGTAGTATGCAGTATGGGGCTGACTGAAGTAGCTGTTTCCGGAGGTTATTAGTATATTTGTGGAACAGTGCGCAAATGAAATATATACAATAACCAGGCAGATGCCTTTAAACCATAAAATCGCCTCAGAATAAAAATCCCCAGAAGTGTACAGTGAGAGGCGGCGTGAAGGCGTTTCTCTGTGTCCTGTAGCCTGAACCGCACCAGGATCAGGAAAAAAACAGGCTGCATATAAGCACAGTCTGAACCTCGTTATAAATACGTAAAGGCGAAATGATTTACCCTGAAAGACATGCTGAGCTCATCGGGGTCTCATTCCGCCAGGTGTAATTCCGCTTTCCCTTTAGGAGCTCAGACAATTCAGCGGTTTGTAGTGACTTGCTGAGGCACAGAAGAGCGGCACGAAGTGTGTGTTATTCAGCAGTCATCTCTCTCTCTCTCTCTCTCTCTCACACACACACACACATACACACACACACACGTACGCTCCCTTCTTACTTCACTACCTCCACTATATTTACTAAAACATGAAGGGTAAAGTAAAAACAATTCATTAACTGCAAATGATATAATTTTGTATGGTGCTGTATGTTATTGTGTGCAGTGGGCTCCAAAAGTCTGATACCACTAATGCATTTTTTCACAGCAAATAGTAAAATGTTAGAAATACTTAAAGGGATTAATATTTGGTATGTCCCCTATTTGCTTTAATGAGTGTCAGGGATCATTCTTAAAGAACAAATTACCTTTCACAGAAAGAAGTTAAAGCTGCATTATGTAGGATTTTACCTTAAAAACAGCTTCAAAATCATTTTTGATGGTAAGCTGATTTGTTGGACTAGTAAGTAATAATGGATTAGCTGACTTGCTGTGTCTTGTGTTACTGTGCTTGCTTGACTTTTTGTCTTTCGAATACTAGTTTTTCATCATAAGTCAGTCAGTATGGCCTGTATCATGTCACCTACGACATTTTGTTTGATTACACAAATTCTCCACATTCAGATGGTTAGCAAACAATGTATATGGCCTTTAAAAACAAGCAGCATTTGTCACATTTTTGTATTTCTTTTTATGTTATGTTAGTGTGCACCTCCGATGCCATAATAAAAACTATGCACACAGATATATATGCTTAAAAAATCCTGTGAAGTTACTCTACTTTGTAAGGTGGTTCTTTCACGTCTGACTGTGTTTTTGCTGGTTCACAGTCATTCAGCTGGTCAACAAATGCATGTGTACAGCTGTCCATGGCCGAGTTCCAAGTTGCACTGTGCTCCCTAGACTGGTGCACTACATGTAGTGTAAGATAATGTTTCATACACCCTATGTAGTGTACCCAACATAGAGCAGTTCTCAAAGCGTGATTTGTATTTACGACAGTGCTGTAAAAGGAAATTACATTCCACAACCTGTAGGGACCCCAAGGGCTAAAAATACCAATTCTCCACTAACGCTCCTTTAATATTACAAAATTGTGTCATTTTAAGTAGTGAAGTAGAAATAATGCAGAATATTGCACATTTGAGAGGAGCATTGGAAATGGAAAAGGTAGAAAACTCCTTTTCTAATCATGTATGTTACATGAGTTGCCAGGTACAATTTCTGTGTGAATAAAGTTTCTAATTTATATTTGAAAAAATGATTTCTTATATGAATGATCTCTCTCTCTCTGTCTCTCTCTGTCTCTCTCTGTCTCTCTCTCTGTCTCTCTCTCTCTCTCTGTCTCTCTCTCTCTCTCTCTCTCTCTCTCTCTCTGTCTCTCTGTCTCTCTGTCTCTGTCTCTCTCTCTCCCTCTCTCTGTCTCACACACACACACATATGTATATATAGTAAACTCCTCGCTCCACACTGCATGAAAGTGAAAAGACCAGTGGCATTTTGCGGAGCTGTTTGGTATTTAAGTGCACACGCACACCACGGATCGTTAATGAATCTACACAGAAAGGAAATGAGTAGATGAATTAGATAAAGTACAGCAGGTTGAAAGATAAACATGTAAAAATCAATAGACGGGGAGGCACCCTCGTTGTTATTAACTCTGCTACAGAACAGCTGTGTTTTCTTCACTGCCGTGTTTATTTAGTAGCTGATAAGAGACATTATTACAGTAATCTGTAAGCAGAAGAAGCACAGTACGCTGTAAAAGTGTTCTCCACGTGTCGCTTTGCAGGAATGCTCCTATAGCTGTTTTCTGATCAGGAAAGCCTTCATTATCCAATTAAATTTTAAAGATCTCTTAAATATGCATTAGGTGTGGAGCAACATGGCAGAACGATCGAATCACGATCCTCAAAAGCATTTCTACGATACATGACGTGTGTCAGAGTGTACACAGTTTTGTTTAGTTAAACAAGGTAAAAGATTTAATGTAGAAAATTTAACATCAGTGACATCACAGTATGCACAGAAAATCGTTTTGTGACATAACTTATTATAATATCGATATTTTATGATCATCTCACTCAGTACTCTGCGTAAAACCTTTTCAGTCTTGATGCTGTCTTGAAAATCTATCCCAAAGCACAGTTATTTTGTAGATGTTATGCTTGAAAGTGAGCTGTATTTCTCTCTCTCTCTCTCTCTCTCCTCTTTCTTTCTGTCCACAGCCTCTTCGTCATTCTGTGGTGAGACGGTTATAAGATCAGTAATTCTGTCTCTCTCTTCTTTTATCTCTTGCTCTGACTCATTGCCTGTGCTGTTGGAGGCAGGGCTGTAGCTCATGAACCGACCCACTCCCTGTGCTTTTCTAGGCTAAACCTCGGCCATATCTCACCACGTTCCCCGCCTCGGCCTCGCCCAGTTACATAACGTATCGACCGAACTGAGGCCAGGCGAGAGACCAGATACACATTCGCCGTTACTTAATTCATTAAAGAGTCCTCTCCAAATTTGACACACGTCACGTGGAACCTTTCTAATGTATGCGTGGGTGTGTGTTGTGTGTGTGTGTGTGTGTGTATTTGCACATGCAGGCTGCCCTCCCTTCAGGGTATCGCCAGTGGGCATCATTAGGCGTGATGTACAGTCTCTGATTTCATCCACTTTATGTCAAAGAGATCAGCATGGTGCCGGCCAACAGGAGCCGGGTTTCAGCACGGCTGCTGCTCCTGTCGGGTTAAAAACGGCTAGATTTCCATTAGTAAGAGCAGGAGGACATTGTATAAGTGAGTTATATGCGAGTCTGTGGTGCGGCGTGTAACGTCAGTGGTGTTTCTATACGTCCTGAATGTCCGGGGTGTCCGTCAGATTGTCCTTTATTATTTTCAGAGGGAAGAAGCTGACGAGGATTATTTTGTGATGGATGAATATAATAAGACTGTCTAGGAAATGGACGTTTTTATATTGTTTTATTATTATTGTAATGAGTGAACGTGCACCTGTCAAAGTGGGTGTCGTGTATGGGATATTAAAGCAGTGTGAACACTGTGAACACTTTCCTGACTCGTTCAACAGAACCCAGGTTTGTTTTTTTGGTTTTTTTTTCCCCATTAGCTTCCCCTCCTGCATATGAGCCAATCGGAGCTGACAATCGCAGCACCTCCTCCCATTATCCTGTTGCACCAAAGCACATTAGATCTCCAGAAGGGATCAGAGTAAACAAACAGGTAAATCGGCTTTAGCGAGACCAGCGCGGAGAGATCCCTCCTTGCTTTGATCACGTCTCCCTAGTTATCTCGCTCCGCTCTCCCGCCTTTGATCGCAGCGTTAGACAGTCTCGGAGGGGTGGGCTTGGAGGAGCGTGGAGCAGCTCTGTCTGCCTGATAGTGCCCGTCTGGAGCGTTTCCCTGCCACTGCTGGTCGACAGAGGCATCAGTCAGGGTGCGGGGCCCACCCCGGTGATCAGCAGAGAGAGAGGTAAAGCTCAGCGAGCTGCAGGAGAGCCCCGGGAGAGAGAGATGAATCATATCAGCTGTGTGTGTTTTAAAGGTGCTGACCACGTGTCGCCCTCGGCGGGAAGGGGTGTGGGTGTGGGTGTGGGTGTGATGAAGAATGAAAGGAATGATGTTCCCAGGGAAAGGCTGACACAAAGGATGAGGGAAGAAATGTCTTCTTTTTAGTAAGCGCCTCAGAAAACTACAGACGTATCAAAATAGGATTCTACGGCAAAAATTGTTTTACCCAGTTACGTCCAGGCAGTGAAAAGAACTAACTTTTAGTGTATATCTTTCATACTGAATTGTGAATATTAGTGTGCTAAAAATTATTCAGGTACTTATTTGGACCTTAAGGACCTCGGACTACTGAACTAAAGGTACACTATGTTCACATTCTCAGCCTAAAGATTCAGATTCAGAAAACTTTATTCATCCCCGGGGGGCAATTGAAGGCACACAGAGCAGTAATGACATAAGAAATATAAAAATATAAGAATAAAGGTGTAAAATATAAATTAACCAATAGTGCAATAAATATCTGTCACATCTGTATAACGCAAACCTGGTGGTTTGCAATGCAAAGTGATTAGTACAAATAAGATATAAAGTGACTGAGCATTAAAGGTATATACAAGGGGGTGCAAATTGCAGTGAGGTAGTAGGTGCAGTGTATGTGTGTGTGTGTGTGTGTGTGTGTGTGTGTGTGTGTGTAGTGTGGGAAGTAATAAGAGTCCACAATAAGTCCGTCTGATGTTGTGAGGTCGTGTTTGAATAAAAGATTGAAAGCTAAGCTGTCATACTCTATCTAATGATAAGCAGATTAAAACAAAAATGTATAAGTGTCAGTAAGATGAAACTTTTCCTTTAAGATTTCTAATACAGGAAGGTTTTCAGGACAGAGGCGTTTGCACTTTGGAGTTTCTCAGTATCGTGACAAGCTGCGCATGCTTTTGTCTTTTTAGCTTGAGAGAGAGAGAGAGAGAGAGAGAGAGAGAGAGAGAGGCCGGCGATCGTTTACAGCCGCTTTAACGTGAGCGAGGGCGATCCTGACATTATGGACGTGACATTTTCACTCACATTAGCTGAAGAAATGTCTCACAAGAGACCAAGGTTAGGATCAATTAGTCAATCTGCACATGTTGTCATTTCACCTCTCGAGGATGAAAGGACCGATCTTAAATACTCCCATATCGATTTACATGTTTTACATACGCAGCAATTTATCAGCGTTATAGATGTGACATCAAACAGACAAACCTTTACCGGAGACACTTTTTCTGCGAACTCTGCAGAAAAACACAGGAAAGCATCATGTGTATAACGTGAGAGAGACTCGAATCAACACAAAACGTGTAGATTTGGATTTATTTATTTATTTAGTCATTATTCATTACTGTTATATAAAAAACTGACATTATGGACGTGGCGTTGATGTGACGTGTCTGAACCCATACATCTGTACACCGTGTATTTGACATATAAATGATGCAGTTATATGACTGAAGGACATATTAAAAGCAGACTTGCTCCAGTGCTCAAAACGCTTTCGGAGGTAAGGTTCGAGATTTTTTTTTTGGTATTTATGACTTTTCTGTGGAATTGCACGTCAATCTTTCATGAATAAAAATTGGACCTGGTCGCTAAGACTAACTCGAGCTTATCGCCAAGCTGCACCGTGTTTTACTCCGTCCGTATTCTAACTCGGTGTCATTTAATCAGTAGAAATCTTCTCATAGCTTACAAACACAAACATGTGAACGCTCAGACGTTATAGAGAAGAGATATCAGAGTAGTGAGCAGCGTGTGCTGTTTCCAGATCACTCTGCAGGAGAGACGATGGGATCATCGGGCTTCTCTTCTTCGCCCATGACTCCAAAAGATACTCCACTGCTATAGGCAGCTCCACACTGGGGCCGTTCATCCAACACACACACACACACACACACACACACACACACATACCTCGATCATGCCAGAGCAACCCATCAGCTCCTGATACAACCCTAGTCTCCAGCTGTGAGTGCCACAGGCCTCATGTGATCGAATGTCTCTCCTCCATACATTCACTCTATCTAGGGTTTCTTTCTGTCAATCTTATCATCCCTCACTTGCAGCTCTCGCTCTGGAAAGGAAAGCATGTATGGCACATATTTTGAACTGATAGAGATGGATAGAAAGGAGGAGAGGAGAGGGACGAATCGAGAAGAAGTGCTGTGTATACAGTAAGGGTATAACTCAGTGACATTATCGGTATACGTGTCTGTTCAGTGCTCCAAATATCCATATATAAGTGGGCGTGGCCTAAACCTGAAGGATTTTTTTTTCTTTCTTGCCCTGTGAACCTTCCTGGCAAGCTTTCTCATGACTAATGTGTTCCCTGTTCATAACGCATTTACAGTATATCTGTTGGGATAACAACAGTGAAAGTGTATATTCATCTATATATTATATAGGGTATGAAATATTATCTTGTGAAAGCAGCTAATATTTAAAGACTCGAAATTTTTACTAAGACAAAACGTGTGTGTTGAGATTCTCCGCATTCTCCTCACGTCTGGGCCATTCCAAACGTTTCTCGAGGCTTACCCGTTACAGCCGGTGAGGAACTGCAGCCATATGTTCCTCATCCATCAGCCATGCCAACCTCGGGACAGGGAGTGAGGTCAGGCTCTTTCCCTGCAGATTTGGGCTAGCAAGGTCTGCCTGGAGGGCCTGGTCCAGGACTTTCTCCTTGAGAAACGACTATTGGAGAATTTCTATGATTTTCTCTATATGATGTAGTCCGTTTATCTGAAGGACATCCTTTCCATGGCAGGAGTAAATGAAAACCCTTTGATGTAATTCTAGGATGTATCTTGGTAGATGTACGAATAATAAAAGAAACCAGGCTAAATATATTAAGCGCTCAATTTATTATACTTAAATGAAGGCACTTTATTTTCTCGCAGTTTTGCTTTGTCTAAGCACAAGATCCTCATCAAGCAGGCACTACAATGGAGAGTCAATGTTATGGTGCCCCCTGCAGTGAAGAAGAGGGAGTACAGAAAAAAAGCAGTGGATACGTATGACCAAAAATATCCTGTAAACCTTCCACACAAAGTGTACCGATCTATACAGCGCTACTTTCTTAAGGGTCCGTCTTTTCATTCGCTTCATTAGACTCGACTCAAGCCTTCGTTCAGGGAGTCATAAACTGAAGGCTGGAGCTTTTCTCGAACCCTTTTTTTATTATGTCTGGGAAACAATTGCACACATCTTTAAAACACTTTCTTTCTTTCCCTCCACTTCTCGCACAGACCCCTTTTTCGGTCTGAGTGCAGAAATCGAAGCCGCATTGTAGTGTGGAACCTTGAGGCTCGGCAGATGCGCCCCTCGTGTTAAACTTTATGTGCCTTGAAAATGCTTTTCAAAGCTCATTCAGGACAGATTTCCTTGCTGTTTTATGGTGCCATTGCAAGTGTAATATCTTTTATGTCATGGCTTAGCATTCAGTATAGCACTCTAAAACCTGGTGCATTTATTATACACACAACTGTTTTGGGTTTTTTGTTTTTGTTTCCTTTCAAAATGAATAAAAAAAAATTTCCCGGGTTAACTTCAGGTTTTTATTTTAAGAGATCTTTAAGAGAAACTTTGAAAGAAACTCTTCAAACCCCCACACTGCCTTTGCTGCTAGTGTCTGAGCTGGTGTGTGAAGGGCGAGAGAGAGAGTTTGCCATATGCGTGTGTGTGTGTGTGTGTGTGTGTGTGTGTGTGTGTGTGTGTGTGTGTGTTTGTGTGTGTGTGTGTGTCCTTATTGTCCTCCTCTTGGGATGAAGCACTTCTGTCCTTGCAGCACCAAGCCACATCACTCTATTGATCAGACCCACAAATCTGTCAGCAGAAAAGAAACAGAAACACAAAAAGTGTGTCGAGAGAAAGGGTGTTCACGGGCGATGGCGGTGACGGTGTTCAGCGATCTGGCTTTGGTTTGTTTGACTTGGTGTTAGATGTGAAACGTTACAGGCCGAGTTTTTCTCTGTCAGCTTTCACCGTCCACAGCATGCCTATTGTTAGCAAGACGCTAACCAGCTAAGTGTGATGAGCGATGTATATTTAATACCACTTTAATGTTTACTGCTGATGTTGTGAGCAGCCATGTTGATTTGTTGAGCATCACCTGCTTAACTTCGGGGCTGAGAAGACCGTCCATAGTTCCTGAGCAGGAATTACGAGTTTTAATTGGTTTTTCCAAGAATTTTGAGATACAGCATGTGAAAAATGAACATGTACAAAGCCATCAAGGTGACATAGTGGTTATTTTTTCACCATGAGCAGCCGCCAGCAGTTAAGCATCTAGATCTACTTTGTAGCCAGAAACAATGAACAACTGTTGGCAACTATTTTTTTGGGGGGGAAATAAACCTTTCTGTGGTTCCTGGAGTCTCAACATGGACATGACTTATATTTGTGCAATTCATGAATATCATACCATGACTATGCATCTCTAAAAGCAAATCCTCATAATTAAATATGAAATTGTACATAAACATGTACGTGGACTTCAGTTAGACAATTCATGGCCACAGTTTTGGTTTCTTGTTGGAACAAAATAATAATCCGTAGCTTTGAGATACTTACTGTGTGTCCTTGAAATAAATATGTGACCTCCACATATTCATTTGTAGCCACAATTTATTTTTTTTTAAAAATAACCACCTTTTCAGGCTCCTGCAAGTCTGATATTGATCACTTTTTTTTTCCCGTGATTAATCCGCTAGCAGTATTGAATAACTAACTGGTCCAGCTCACTGTCTAGTTCAGATTCATTATTATCAGTAATTCAGATTGAAATAAAGATCGGCGATGAAGATTTCAGCTGCTTTACAGCCCCAGTTGCAATGTGTGAATACTGAAATATATTTTATTCAACGTAATCGCCGCATAATGGTCAAAATGTCCTTGACCATAGTTCAGAGCTGGGAACAATAAAGCAAAAATAAATAAATAAAAGCATTTCTATAGACACTACTTCCTGCTTCCAGGAGCACAAACAGAACAAACGTCGTCACCTGAAACAAACACGTTTTTTCAGAATGAGAGAAAGAGGGAGCAAGAGAGGGGAAAAAAGTGGCTACTGGCTCAAACTGATATAAATTACAACAGTTATGGTCTATATGTTTCAATTTAATGTGCTTGTAATGATAAATTATTTTAGTTACAGTGCCCAAAGAGGACTTGAGCTGTGTCTGGGTGCTGGGGACATTAGAACAATTGCAGCTGTTAGGGGAGGCTGCATCCATTAGTCAATAAATTAAAGAGTAATTACAATCATTTCTGCCGCTGTGGCTCTATCCGGAAGACCTCGCACAGGTGGAATAGAAATGTGTTGGGTAAAATGTGGAGGAGGAGGACAAGGAGGAGGAGGAGGAAGAACAGGGAGGCGTTTCTGACTCACTTTTGCCCTTAGCGCCTATGGATGAGACTGCTTTTTAAAGGCTTCCTATTGCCTTTTTTTTATATCTGTGATCCAGATTGCTGAACAGTCCTGTTATCCTGTTAAACTAAAGTATACCGTATGGTTTGCACCGACTTCTGCGGCATTGCTCAGTGTGTCTGTGGCATTACATGAATTTGTATAATTACAGTAATAATACAGTAATAATGCCGCAGGATTTTCAGACTATTATCTTCACATAGATGGGCTTGAGGTCAAGGACACCTTCATTATAGCTATCGAATGAGATGTACAGATGTATAACTCCCTTGATTCTATTCATAGCTCAGCTATTGATTGATTTGTAAAAGCAGAGCTCGTCCCAGCACTCGAGCCCCAGGTATAAACCACACCTGCATTAGTCGATTCCCCAGGCGGCCCCGAGACCGAACCGAGAGAAGCAGAGGAGAGAAGGAGAGAAGGCACTCCGCTGCCTTATTATGTATGACAACACGGCTGCTCTGTAACGCAACACTCAGTCACAGGCGCCGACTCGTACTGAGTAAACATTCCACATCCCGGCTCTAAAGCATGGGCCTGCGTACAGATACGCTGGGTCTGAGCAAACTCTCTCTCTCCTGTACACCCGCAAAAGCCACATCCGGCTCAGCATACCCGAGCACCACGAGCGCTGTCGGAGAAACGGTGAACAAAACAAGACACCAGGCTCAAGCAGGTCATAACCAGTTTAAAAAATTGTTTAATTAAACCCGGTGTAATATCAGAGTGAGCATTCGAGTATTAATTATAAATGAAGCACATCTCTGGCTTCTGCAATTAATCCGGCACAAAAAGCCATATTGAATTGAAGGTCCTGTCTGCATCATAATCAAAGAATCTTTAAAGTACTAATAGTCAAATAAATGACTGTTCTGCTAAATTAAAGTCATTTTCGAGCACTGTTTGAGATCATGGAGAGATGACGGATCACTAAGACGCCAGATAGCAGTTAGGCCTGATGTGTTTTATTCCTCATGTACCACAGCAATATGACAATTATTTTTTAACTATTCTTTTAACCTGCATAACATTTAATCGATTAATAGTTCAAGTAGGGCGGCACAGTGGTGTAGTGGTCAGCACTGTCGCCTCACAGCAAGACGATCCCCGTTCTGTCCGGGCCGTTCTGTGTGGAGTTTGCATGTTCTCCCCGTGCTTGTCTGGGTTTCCTCCAGGTACTCCGGTTTCCTC
>JAOVVH010000001.1:14090194-14100384 GCA_028566435.1 Scorpiodoras heckelii
GCCCTACACCATACTAATAAATTATTGTGGTCTAAAACCAGGTGTTTCAGTTTCATTGTCTAACCCCTGTATTTCACAAATGATTATCAACACTCAAAGTTAGGCGAAGACATTAGCTAGGCAAGAAAAAGAAAATCACAACCGTGTCACCAGGTGTGTGAACATGTAAAGCTCTTAGCCGACAAGCGATTGTAAAAATACTTTGCTTACTACTGACTCAAGCCAAGCCAGCTAATGCAGGTACGTTATTCAAAATCAACATGCTAACATTATGATCGGTATCGGAATTGAAGAGTACCAGAACACGTGTCCTCGTCCTCAGTGAGAAGAAGATGGGATTGGTGGACTGATCGATCAGTGTACTGGTTCTGCCACGGTACCTTTTTTTACAGTTGCTTTCTAGAATTTCCACAGCACCAGAAAGCTTTCACAGAAACCCGACCTTGCATACGTTTATTCTAAAACGCTGACAAATTGAGGCACGGCGTCAGACACACTCTCTCTCACACACACACACACATGCGCGTGCGTGCAAGTGTGTAATTAAATCAGATTGATGATGGAGTGAAAATAAAAATTACAAAGCGAGGAAGTTGTGATTGAGGTGAGCATGATATGAAAACAGTAAGAAAATAAAGAACATGAATTTACACAAGAGCAAGAAAAAGGAGGGAGAGAAGAGGTGAGTGCCAGCAGACATAAAACAGAGAGAGAGAGAGAGAGAGAGAGAGAGAGAGAGAGGGAATAAAGTATACACAGCCGCAGGCAGACAGAAAACAATTGTTTCACTGCTTCCCACAACCCACTTCACCCTTAAACAGCAGATTTCTTTCACTCAATTAATTTCTACACATTGGCTGTGGTGCGGTGTGTCAGAGGGCTTTATATCTCTCCTTCTGCTTTTTCATTCTCCCATCTTACATTCTCTCTCTCTCTCTCTCTCTCTCTCTCTCTCTCTTTCTCTTCTTTTTCCTCCCACTACTGCTTCTTTTTTCATCTGCGTATATTTTTTAGTTCTCATGCTTCTCTTCAACTTTGGATAAACAGCATTTTTGAATTTTAGACTTCAAAGCACACAAAGCCCCTATTGTAGCTTCTCTCTCTCTGTCTCTCTCTCTCTCTCTCTCTCTCACACACACACACACCCTCTCCTTCTCCCTCTCCTGTCTCTCTCTGCTCTCATCTACACAAACATTTTATAATTTCCATAAAATCCAGAAACGCCATTCAGAAGTCGACATACGCGAGGCGTACGCGCATTTGCATTTCACAGTTTATCCAGAGCAGCTATGCATTTTCACCTCGTGACCCCCGAGGCTACATCCACACTAACGCCTTAGTTTTAACCTGCATCACTTTTGTTATGTTTGCGCCTGAAACATTAAACATATAAACATCGCTGGCCCCATTTTAGGTTTAAAACTCCATCGTCGCGTTGTAGTGTGGACGTGCAGAAACGGGGTCTTTTGGAACCGATGACACAGAGACCTACATCTGCTTCCTGATTGGGTCTTATCAGTCATAACATTCCTTTCCTGTTTCGTCTTACTCTCAACACGTGACCCTTTTCCAGAAAAATAGGAAACGGCGTCAGCCTCGACTACTGGCGGTGACTGTAACGTGGATAACGAATCACAGGAGTTTCTGACTTTGTATTCTTTGCTAGCAGCTGTTGTGCAGTTACATTCTTCCTTTTATAATGGTATAACTGCATACATGTGCAGGAGGAAAGCTATTATTTGAACAACAATCCCTGTGTCCAGCAGCTTCCCGTTTACGCGAGGACGCGCATGCACGACGTACACGTACAAGCGGTCACGTGATACGCACGTTCAGGTGCATTGGTATGGACGGAGATTATTTCTGATACGGAGTTGAAACGCTCATTTGGAAACTTGGGAAAGTCTATAAATATGATATAAAAATATGATATGACTATATGGTCCACTGTTTTGCAGAGGTACATACACTATACAGTACATCATTCATTAATGATGATGTACTGCTAGCTGGTTAGCTTGTTGCTAACAGACGACAAACACAAAGGCATCCAAGGTTTTGTTTTGGCTTTTTTTCAGGCTTTGTGAGTGCCTACTTTCCATTTCTGAGGTAGATCGAACTTGAAGGTGAACTTCAAGGTGAAGTGCTGATCTTAAACCTTAAATTGAAAGTATTTAGGGAAACAATCGCATAGGGATTAAGATAACATAAAATGTAGATGTGGAATTGTGTACATAGTGATTTTTTTTTTAATGGCATTTAATGATCACACAAACCCAGATGTTCTTATTGATAAACAGTTTAATAAGAGATTGATCAGAAGTGTAGGCTAACACTTCATCTCTCAGTGAAAACACTTTGTGCTGTGAAGTGTTTACGCTTGAGCAGTACAGATCTGGCGTTGAAGCATGATTTGGATACTGCGTATACGTGCACATGGATGATGCATACCAGACTAATATTCTTCAGTCAAAATCAGGCAGCAATGTGGCTGTAGCGAGGTTTTGCTAAATTACTAGTAATATACACTAAAGGTACATAAAGGCTGTGATATGATTGGAACCAGGTTTGATTGATTAGATGTTTGGCTGAAGGTTATGCCTGATCGGATCATGTGATTGGATGTTAGGAGACCAGAGAACCCAAAGGAAACCGCTCACAGCATCAGGCTGTCAGGCTGCAATGCCACCCCAAGTGAAAAGTAGTAAATATATTCTGAAACCACACTCTTTATCAAAGCAAACACCTTCAGGAGATTAAAGCCTACGTCCCACTTTACTGAAGGATAATCCGATGACCTGACATCACGTTTTCTTTTTTCATCCTATAGGCGGTTAAAGAAGGTATTCAGGGAAACACCTGGTCTTTAATTGATTATTACAGCCGGCATGTCAACTGTTCCAGATGCTCTGAGATCGGGATATTGTAGCACAAAGCCATTCCTCCTCTCTTCCCTCTCGCTCACCAGCTGTTTGGCAGCTGATATAGTGACCTTCTAATTCTCGTGCTACTCGCTATTACCAGCTCGCCGCTCTAATTAGTAACGTTTAAACACACTGGGCACTGGAGAGCGCTGGCCCAAGCACAAGGAAGCAGGCATCGCTCAAACCCTGTCCTCCTGTCCATGGAGACTCCACACACAAGCACTTGCTCTCTTCCGGGTCTGCGTCTGCATAATTGCGCAGGTAATTACCCAGTAATCGGTGCCATCACCTGCTCCCATGAGCGCTGGCATTGTTTTATCAACAGCTGGAGTTCTAAACCTGCGCAGCAGCGTCATCACGCAAGGATGAAGCGCGAGTGTGGGAATGAAAGAAGGAAAAAAGAGAAGCGCTTGCCTGAGGTGGAGTCCTTCCTTGTTTAGAATGGAAATTTATGGAAATATTTCCTGCCTACAGGACGCGAATAAAAGGCAAGAAGGAAAGGCCGGGAACGACGAAGGGGGAAAGAGTAGGAGACCAAAATGGAAAGCAGCTAAAAAGAGAAAGGAAGCGAGTGAGGGGGTAATGCTGAGAGAGAGACAACATGCACAGTGGGTGAGAGGAGAAGAGAGATAATGTGTGTATGCTGGAGGGAGAAAAAGTGGTGTCAACTTTGTTTCTTTCTTTTTTGGCTGCGGAGGAGGAAATGGAGCAACATGGTTTAAAGCACTTTTGCGTATTATTCATCCTCTTCAACATATTGGGCTGATTTTTTTTTAAGGGAAAAAAAAGCATGTGTGTGTGTTTTTGTTTTTTTTTTTTTTGAAAGCTTACACTGATAGGAACTTTCCGGCCTTGGCAAGCGCGCTAATAACATTAAACAGAGCAGATGGATTGACACCTTGAGGCTGTGGCACCAGCGCAATCATATCGACTTTGCACGGTTCTCCATAATGATCTTTTTCTTTTTTTTATTTCAAACACAAGAAAAGACACCGCCTACACAGTGTCTTCCAAGATAACCAACACACACACAATAAATAATAAGCAAGGAAAGTGCAGATTCTAATAATTCACTCAGACACACAATCAGAAATCAGCAGAAGTGTCTATACTGTGTTCTGTGGGAAGGTGGAAGCTCACTGATGTCCATTTATTTGCTTTTTTCCAACAGTTAATAATGTGTTTTATATATCAAAGGAGGAAGAGAAGGTCAGGCTCATAGCAGTGAAATTACAGGGTGAAGAGATGTAAAAAAAAAAAAAGGGTCCCTATTGAGTCCCTGGTTTGAAATTGTACACTTTGGCAGAACCGTATCCCTGAGGTAGGCACATGTAAACAAGCATCACACACATACACACTCATACGCACTCGTTTTCAGGTCTGCATCCCCTGGCATTATAATACACATCCTTTCCACTTCCTTTTAACATGTACTCTTATTCCGAGCAGCGTATCTTTACATGCTGTTTAAAAATCCACCTGAGAGCTCAGTCAGAATTAAACGCTCTCGTTTATACGCCTCCGTCACAATGCAGTGCGATTTCTGTCCCATCTGATAGAAGGTGGTGGATAAGCCTTTTAATAATCTCTTAAACAGAAGAATAATAGTGACGTAAACTCCGTCTGATTGCGTTGACTTCACTGTCAGAACCTGTGTGAGTTTCTGCGCATGTGTCTGAATCACGATGTGCATCGAAGAAGAAAAGGGCAGAGAGCAAACTGATTTTACAGATTGTGTTATATTTAGAATAATGTTGAGGTGCTTGATATTCACCAGTGCGTTGGAGAGGCAGGAGGCAAGTGTGTGAGGCAAGTTAGTAGGTTGAAATCATCATAGAGCATCTGGAGCATTGGTGGAAACACAGAGAAATAAAGACGCAGGGGCAATCCTTAATCAGAAATGGGAATCGTGAAAGAAGATCTAAGATCTAGGAAGTACACAGAGCTCGGAAACAGGAGCACAAAGGCTTGGACTTAACGGACATAAGCACTACAGGACTTTCCACCCAGGAAAAAATTTAACACCGGGGCTTAAAGTGAACAAGAACTAATCAAAGGCTGAACTGAAAACAGCGGAGAACATTCGAGATCTAAATCAATAAAACAGAACAGAGGCAGATACCAGACACGGTTCAAAACTAATCACACACAGCCAGACTTGATCACGTGCTGTAAACAAAAGCCAAAACATAGACGAGATGTTCACACCGGGGGGGGGATTGATAAAGCCAGGATTTCTTGTTGCAATAAATTGCCCTTTAACACTGGCTGGCTAAAGCAGTTATACAGATGAATAATAAGTGTATTTCATGTTATTTTCAACAAATAGAGCAAACTTCACTGTTTCTCTCTCTCTCTCTCACTCTGTGTGTCTCTCTGTCTGCTTACGAAACACTCTTGGGTAATATTTAGCTGGAACAGAAATAAAAGAAACTATTTAAAATGTAAAATAAGGCTTGATTCACGCATACGTGTTGCATTAACACTTACCAGCGGGGTGTATTAGGCGATATGAAGATAGCACGCTGCCAAAAGTTGCTAACACTGCTGTTTAACCTTTTGTTGCTAGTCACCATGCTAACATGCTAATGCCTCACAAATCACCTCAGATGTATTTCTTTGTTACGATTACGGCTTTGTCAGATCGTGCGAGATTCGATTGGCTGATGCTTCACTGCTTGAACAAAGTCATGCCATGGTATAAATCAGTGTCGTATAAATGCTAGGATTTAGGTTTAGGTTTAAGATACATTAAAAACTTTTTCTGAATCTAAATCTTTGCATATAAACATAGCCAATGTCTTGCTGTCTACTTGGAAAGCAGGTTCTCATGCTAGTGAAGATCAACCCGAGTGTGAAATACCATCAGAAACAGCAGTCGGTGTTACAGAAGTGTTTCTCTAATGTTAATTGGGTGGTTAGCGTGCATTGGAAGACAGCCAGGAACTCTGGTTTGTCTCTTCGTCCCGTCAGAGGAAGTTGATTTCCACTACCTGAGCTTCACTACAGAAAGGAATACAGAATAATTCTTGATCCTCGTCTCTGATGCGTTTTGAAGAAGAGTAGTACTGGTGGCTCGGGGGTGGATGGGGTTGAGATACGGTGCAGGATTTAACTATTACCATCAAGGAGAAGCTGATTTATTTTTCGCTTTGTAAGGTTTTGAACTGAATGCAGGAATTCAGTGGAGGGAACGCAACAGTGGGATGTCATGGGTGAACACGGTAAGATTGAAGTCCCTGCGCCGCGCTCTGGATCAGTCGCGAGGATCTAATGTTTCGCCCACACACACAGGAAGCCCAGCCAGGAGCAAACTGCTGAAGTTATGTCTCAAGAGGATGAGACTGAGTGTTCCCCTATCAGTGTCTAGTCCTCCATATGTGCTGACAGTTTTGATGTTCTTTTCGTCCTTCACGCGAGAAAAAGTTGCCTCACCCCGCCCCTCTCAGTCATCTCCACATTCTTATCATGTCTATCACCTTCTACGCACACACACCTATGATCCAATGCCTGGCTTCATTCCAGTTTTAAAAAAAAAAGACTCTGCCATGGCCGGGTCTTCGGAATAGGGGCTACGCTCCCAGTGCTTCAGGGAGTAATGAAGAGAAATCCTGCATGCTCAATTGATTTCAGAGGTGAGAAGAATAAGAAGGGAATAACAGCAAAGCCATTATGGCTGGCAGCGAGCCATCAACGGGAGGCTAAAGGTAAAGAATGCAAAGGGTCAGAACAAGCAGCATTTACCATTTAGAGTAGATGGAATCTGCGTATTGAGCTTTAACACCTATTAGCTCATATGCCAAATCTGAATCAGAGTGAAACTGCTACTTTTGGTGTGTTTGCTGTTTGCTGTGGATTGGTTTTTTACTTAAAAAAAAAAAAACCCAGCAAACATTTTCCAAGTTAACTACAAAGAACACGGAGCTTGCACTAAGTACATGATTAGATGATTATATACTATACAACTATTTTTAGACATTTTCATTTTTTGGTCCAGAACACGCAACATTTCTGCAGCTCTACGCTTCGCTACGCTTGAAGTCATTCCCTGTAATCGAATCGGAACAATTTTCTCAACGTAAGAGTTTCCGAAAAAACGTCCGAAACCACCTCACGGTTATTCCAGTCCACACCTGAGTGTGACCTGCCTATAGAACCGGAACAATGTGGAGAACCCACACCAGGGTTCCACGCGAACAGACTTCTGTTACACAGTGTGGTGTGTGAACTGTTACCTCATCACACGACTATTTATTATTGCGTTACTCAGATATGGCTAAATAGTAAACTGTATTAATGCTGCAATCCACTGTACTCAGACCTGAAAAATAACAACCTCTGACATGGAAAAGGGCAATGGAATGGAGCTTCATCTCAGAAACCAAACTCAGGAACCTTGCCTGAGTTGTCTGCTACAAACTTGATTATTATCATAAAACGTCTAGCTTTTTCTAGCTACTTCTGTGGCTTTTCTGATAACATACTGTATTTCCAGTGATTTCAGCCCAAATTTAGTACCGTGATGAGACCATTCGGACAGATCGTTTTTATGAGCAAATACAATGTAGATCTTCTTAATATATTAATTCAGAGACGATGGATGACTATGGACAAATATGACTTTGTGCTAGGCATCCATATTTTTGCGTGCCGAAGCTCTGAAACACTTTTAGGTTGAAATCCAGGCATGCTTTTCGAGTTCCCGAGCTTAAAGGAATTGGACACAAGTTCCTGCACCTGTGCCCCATACTCTGTGCTCTCATTGGCCTTTTATAGGAAGCTGATATTTTTCCCAGTCACTCCACAAGTCTTCCGTCTTGACCTACACGTTTTGCACTGGCTGTGTGTTGCTGTCTGCTGCCGGCTCCAGCTATATTTTGAAAAGGCCAGCGTATCTGTGTGCGGTGTGAAGAGAGAGTGCCCGACCTTTTGGAAAGACGATACCCTTTTTTCTCTCAGTTTCTCTTTCTCATTTGCCACTTACTCCTTCTCTTCCCTTCTCCACCTTCTCACTTTTTTCTCTTTGAGTTTCTGACCCAAATTCAATCCATCTCCAAACGCGTTCGGATTTTGGAGCAGCACGACAACGCGTCTCATCTCGTGGAACGACAGTGAGCGTCTGGCTGGCTGTATTTCCTCTCTAACTCATTTACCATCTCGTGCTGCAGCACCCCCTTTTTATGCTAATGCTCTTGTCAAAATCTATTTTGGTTTTGTCACTAGCATTTGTTTTGCAATGAATGCTGTTTCAGAGCTTATATGAGTTTTGCTTTCCTTTCTAATCTAAAGCACTTTGCCTTGCTGTTTTAGAAAAAAAATAATAATGGCAGTTGAAATGAATTTGCAAAACTCATAAATGGAGAAATATATAACTCGTAGACTTTTTTTGGAAGGCAATTGCAAAACACACAATTCAAGGAATTTGAGATTCAATCTGTCTTTTTTTAAAATAAAAATACTCAAGCTGGTATGGCTGTGATGAATCTCAGCTGTGAGGAGTTTCATGCCACTGTCCCATTTAAGTCAGATGTGCTCGACAGAGTTTCATGCTTGTGGGTGGATTTGAACCGAGATTGCAGTGGCTGGCTTCGTGGGATAGATTCTCCTCTGTTCATCTCAAATGGATTATAGCGGCGTGTCATCTTAGGGCTGTCCGTAACCTGGTAAACACAGTTTCATCAGTCTTACTGCTGCTGTCTTGCATCCTTCTGTACTCTGTCGAGCTTGGTGCTCCTCAGATCAATCCGCACAGAGATAAACACTGTCTGATTTGATGGGAAAGTTCATCGTGTTCAGACTCAGCTTATGCAGATGGTGTCCAAGTCTCTTAGTTATGTATAGACCGTTGTCTTTATAGACGAGCGTTTTCCTTTAAGGCTGAAAAAAACTGAGGCATAGAAAATACAGACTGGCAGGGCAGATTGTAGATTTCATCGACTGCAGTACAATGCAGAATAAATAGAAGAGACAAATACAAAGCACTGAATGAGAAATAATCCAGTATTTTATAGCCCCAGAAACTTAATACATGAAGCATAGACAGGAATAAAAACTCAGAAGTGACTGAACCAGTCACAAAAAACAATTATTCTATCTTAATGTGGCAAGAAGATACAAAACTGAGGTTATGAGAAGTATAATTTGTGCACAATGGACTTTTATTGCCATATCTTGACTTTTAGATTTAATGAATTGTGTCCATGTTTTATTAAGGATTTCTTTTTAAGTTCATCAAGTGAGTCTATTCACAGCTCCCATCATGTGATAAAGTTCGTTCATAATGTCATATCTATGTGTTTTATAGTGCTCTTGAATGACTGTATTCATTGTCCAAAATGGTGACAACAAATGGTCAGACAGTGGCGCTGGACTTCACGCATGAAAAATCAGCTTCAACACAACCGGACACACAGCATCCTGTGTTAATTTGGGAACTCTGCTCATATGCATGTTCTTAAGCTCAGATACAGTGCTTTATTCTCAGGTCAATCACTTAAATGGATACACACACTCTTTCTTCTCATTGCTAATGGTCATTAAAGCTCCCTATATCCTCTAAATGGGACCAGAATGCTCCGTTCTAATCAGATGGTCAATTATTCAGTCTGACCGCAGGTAAAGAAGTAGGCAGACACGCCAATGGGAACACTAAGGAAACACTCAGGAGATAGGTAGTCTTGTCCTTCAGGAAGCCAGACAAGAGAAGATGCTGCTGGTCAATACAGGAGCTCTGTCTCACTCAGACAGATCCAGGCTGGATTTTGGGGCCACGGCTCAGCCTCTCCCGGCTTCTGCGTTAACATGCAGAGCACTCACTGGGTCCTGCTCCTTTTAAGCCTCGACAGCAAGGAGATATTCACACCATCCTGTAGAGGTGAGGATTACACCAAGCAAAATATGGCTTCATATGTAAACATGCTGCTGCCTAAAAATTGCCCTTCGCTCAGACAACTAGAGGAGGTACTGCCAGAAAAAAAAGCCGAAAAGGCTGAGGAGATAAAACAGTGTGTATGTGTTGCTGCTGTATATATGCGAGTGTGTGCCCCAGAGATGTCCTTAAATTTTTTCTGGATCAGTGTGGTGGCTGTAGGCGGCTGTGAGATCTTATTTTCTGATAGCGAACAAGCTGACTGGGAGCATGTGCTCCTCTGTGCAACAACCTGGAGAACAAGCCTGCAGCCCATAGGCACGGCAAATGAAAAGAGCACAACTGCTTACAACTAATCCCTCTGACAGCTGCCATTGGCATACAGTGATTGGGGTGTG
>JAOVVH010000001.1:14230230-14243842 GCA_028566435.1 Scorpiodoras heckelii
TTAGTATTAATCTACAATGCAGAACATTTTTAAATAATGAAAAACCACTGAATTAAAGGTGTGTCCAAACTTTTGACCGGTACTGTATATATATATATAAAATGCATAATATATTATATATATAATACAATTATTTAAAAGTTAGTGAAAACATGTGAACATTTGGATTATGTTTGAAATACAAATCTCTACTGAGAGAATGTGTGTTTTTAATTTTCTTTTCTATTTGATTTATTTATTTTACAGTTATAGGGACTTGATGTCTAATCAATTCTTTCCCTCTTTTCACTCGTCTTTTTATTGTCTTTTCTTTTTTAGTTTAGTTCTGTTTTCCACAGAGATGTAGTGTCTTATCTTCTTGCACTTTATCTTACATAACGATACCTAACGTGTGCAGTGGAATAAAATCGTTAACAGTGTTTCTAACAATCAGCTAGCTATCAGGGTTTCTAAATGTGCCGTCTGTGTATCGAAGTGTCATACAGAACTGCCATGATGTCACAGTTTTAAAACCACAACAGAAACTAACACACACACACACACACACACACACAAACACGAGGCAGACAGACTTATTATTACACCTTCTTATTATTGCCTTCAGAATCAAAACCTCAACGATTTGCTGAGATGTTATTGCTCAGCCTGTGCACATGCACGGTGTGTGTGTGTGTGTGTGTGTGTGTGTGTGTGTGTGTGTGTGTGTGTGTGTGTGTGTGTGTGTGTGTGTTAGTGTGAGTGTGTGTGTGGGGGCATGTGTGGGTTTACACTGAGCTGTACTTTCCTCTACTCAGTGTGTTAGTGATGCGTGTGGAAACTTCTTAGCCCCCTCACTCGGCCTCTACAGACTGAAGGACAGGAACACTTTCTAATGTGATGACACTGCGAAATTCAGCCAAATGTCATTTTAAACACTGAGTCACTGTAAGGTTAACTGGGGCAGTAACATCAGACACTGTTCCTAATTAAAGTGTAAAATTCACAGTTTAAACTTTCTGCTTGACATTTCGAAATATGCTCAAGACCTGTGTTTGTCTGGGAATTTGTTTTCCCACAGCAAGCACTATTCTGGATTAGTTCTGGATTCTGATTGGCTGAAAGGTGTTCATTAATTCTCTGTAACAGCAGCTCTGATAGTGCATTCACAGGTTTATATTAATGCACTCGTTCTCATGTTTGTTTCACATTTAAGACCCCAGTGTGTCATAATTTAATGAATAAAAAAGGGTAATCGTACCATTACGTGGTAACGGTAATGCTTCATCACACCATCCCACTGTTGATTATTTTCATATAGCAACATGACAAATGAGCATTTTACTCCTTACTTATGGAATATGTCAATCACACTATTGTGTTTTTATTAGCAAGTTGTGTAAATTGAATGACGCGTATATAGACTAAGTAGGTGGAAAGTTCAGGATTAAACCTGATGAAGTTTGACAAATAATAATATAATAATAATAATCTTTATTTATGTAACACCATTCATACATAAATGCAGCTCAAAGTGCTTTACAGACTGCTTTTAAAGAGAAAAGAAGAAAACAAAACACAGGGTGACCAGTGTACTGACAAATAAAATAATGCATTTAAAAACTGGCAATATAAACACAATGTCAAGACGCCATAAAATTAATAATGGAAAATAAATTTTATGTACAACGGTTGTGGTTATATAATAATATTCTAAATATAAAATACAACGGTTGTGGTTATATGATAATATACTAAATGATAAAAGTAAAACTAAAATACAATAGTATTAGCAACTAGAGTGGTGCATTTCCTGAGAAACATGCAGGTGTGATTGCAGCGAAGCAGATCAGCATGTAATTGGTGTGAAGGGCTGAATACTTTTACGTAAGCATATAGTTGGGGTGCCAATACTTTTGTTCGTACACATGAGAATGTGTATGTAAAGACACAGATACAGCCAATAGTTTTGATCAGACACATGATTATGAGTGTAAGCATATAGTTGGGGTGCCAATACTTTAGCTAGTGAGCATATAATTGGGGTGCGAATACATTTGATCAGACACATGACGTGTTTGTAAGCATATAGTCAGTGGGAGTGTAAATACATTTGATCAGACTGGTCATAGTGTGTATGTAAGTTTTCAGTCAAGCAGAAGTACAGAAGACAAAAAAATAGGAAAAGAAATGAAAATTCAATCTAAGTGAATAGGAAAAAAATGGGGATAAAAAGGAGTGTGGAGGGTAAATGAGTGCGCGGATCCCTTAGCTATATACAAGCGCACCGTTCCCGAGTGGGCCGGACGTTTTAGAGTTAGAATAGTGTCGATATTTCGAAAACTGCGGCAGTTGAAATCCGGACAAAAAAGTGCGGAATAATGATAATAATAAAAAGAATAATAAGACTTTCTGATAACAATAGTGTGATTGCCTACTACAATTACACTAATAAAAGTAAACTCAGAGAAATCGCAAAAAGAAAAAAAAGAGGAGTTAGAATAATATAAAACTGTAACATTAAAAGTAAACATAAGATCAAATAAATAAAAATACTGGATATTAAAATAATTTGATAATTAATATAAGTAACGTAAAATGTGATTAGTTATTGAAAGCAAGTAAAGATCAGAAGATCATAAGAAACAGTGTATGATAATGTGTCTGTTAATGTATTACTGTTAAAGTAATGAACTAATGTTAAGTAATGTTAACCAACTGCATTAGTTAATGTTGTTTTCATCTGAAGTGTTGACTAATTAACATTAAGTAATACATTTAATAACATGAACAAGAACTGAGGTACTGCATTAATAACAGTTAACTAATGTTAAGTATTCTGGATGTTTTGAGCTCCACTGGATATTTCCAAGTTACTCTTTACTTATGTATGTAAATCAGTGCAATGTAATATATTCTTTTATATATAAAAGCTTACGTTAATACACTACATTCTGATGTATATGAAAACAACATTAACTAATGCGGTTGTTCCATGTTTACTTAGCATCAGTTCATTATTGTTAATGTATTACGTCATGTCTTATTCATGTTAATTAATGTGTTACGTCATGTTAGCTAGTCAACACTTAATGTAAAGTGTTACCCAAACTGGATCTCAGAGAACGATCTGGAACATACAGAGACAGACAGAGAAGAACGATGTGTTAATAAAGTCACATGATTACATTAATACAGAAGTCATTAGATGGTTCACTAATAACTATGATCTATGAGTGTTCATGATTATGTTATATTGTGTATAATGGAGTGTGGGCATTATGTTATAGCATGCTGGTGTGTGTGTGTGTGTGTGTGTGTGTGTGTGTGTGTGTGTGTGTGTGTGTGATGGTAGGAGATGGCCAAGCGACTGCAGGAGGAGGAAGAATCAAAGATTAAACAGGAGAAAGCCGAGGCTGGTTACCACGACGACAGAGGAGACTCGCTGCTAAGCAAGGGTAATTAAACGTCACTCCATACTCACATCATGATATTATTATATAGACATTCTGTTTCTTTCTCACTTTGTCTCACTCTCTTTCTGTCTTTCTGTCCTTCACCCTCTTTTTGTCTCGTCTGTCGTTCTCTCTGTCTCTCAGGGTTATGGCTCTGGGAGCAGGTGATGCGGGATGCTGAACTGGCTCGTAGACTGCAGGAGGAGGAGGACAAACAGCCTCACAGGAGGGTAGGTCATGTAGATCAACACACACACACACACACACAGATAGCATACACTTGACACTTAGTTATTCAGTACACATTCTCTCGTGCTCTCGGTTCCAGAGCACTGAACCTGACTTGGACTTCCGTACAGTACAAGTGGCCCAAGATGAGGTGAGAGGATACCTGGATGGATGGATGGATGGATGGATGGATGGATGGATGAGAGGATTGACTTTAACTGGATAAATCACTGAAAGAAAAATGGCTCAATGGAAGGATGAATGAATGAGTGATGGGTGTATTGATGGATTTAATTCATCTGAATTAGTTGATAAAATGTAGATAAAAGATAAAAACGGATCGGTGGGAGGATGGATGGATGGATGGATGGATGGATGGATGGATGGATAACTTGAGTGCTGGTGGATAGATGAACAAATAGATTGAAATTGATGATTGCTCTTGATTACAGAGAAAATAAATTAATGAAAGAATCCGTTTAATTCAGTTGGATGGATAAACAGTTAGATGGATGAAAAGACAGATGGATAAGGGGATGAAAAGGGGGTAAGGATGAATGAAAGGAGGATTATGATTGTATGGCAGGAGGGATAGATTTAGACTGGATAAAAGCTGAACTAGATTGATGGATGAGTAGATTGATGGGTGGATGGAAAGATGAACTGCAGTAAGATGGATAGGTGGATGAAAAGATTGAATTTAATTGATTAAAAACTGGATGGAAGAAAAGTGGCTGGTTAGATGGAAAGATCAATGAATGGATGATAACGATAAAGGTGAATGGATGGATGGATTTAATTAATAAGTGAATATATAAATGAATGGATGAGTTCAGTTCTGTTGGATGGGTGGATAAAAGGATGAACTGAATTAAACTGGATGGTTAGTCAGAGTTAGATGGAAATAATAAAAATAAAAATGGATGGACGGATGAATGGATTGAACTGGAACGTGTGGATGGACGAACTATGATGACAAAAGCTTTGTGAACTCCTGACCCCCGGTTCTTTCACTCTTTCTTAGGAACTCGCTCGCTACATGCAGCGACAGGAGAAGAAGAGCAACAGGAGGTCATGTGACCTGCTCGCTCTGGAGAGGTCACATGATCCAAGAGGCACCGGCAGAAGAGTAGGGCTCTCTTACATCTCAACCTTTATTTATTCTCATCAGGATGCATTTTCATTAGTATGATTAACACAATTCATCTGTCTGTCATCATAAAAAATATTGAAAACTTTTTACAGCCATTTTTTAAAAAGCGATAAAGGAAAGAAAGTCATGTAGCTTTGTGCAAACACACAAAAACTTAAATAAAACTGAATAGTCTGAATAATTTTCCCATATTATTAAGTAAGATAACCGATTTCCATACGTCTGAACATCCTTACATTTATATTCCTTATTTTATGGGTAAAGTGTTAAATGTTTCATTGATATCTGTAATCTCAGTGTTGTTTCTGCTGGATTCAGTGTGTTTTGGGTTAAAAAACATATATTTATATGCAAAAACAATTTGTAATATCTATGGTACATTTAGATAAAGTAATGTGTCCTGTGCTAGAATCAATTTAAAGAACATCATGGGGAAAAATAATGACCAAACTTTTTTAAAAAGAAAAAAAAAACCCTGTTTCTGAAATGTGTTCATTTCAGAAAAAAGAGTGAAGCGGAGGACAGTTTCAGTTATAACAGACACAACTTTCAAATGAAGAACGTTACTGAACATCCGAGTCCAAAAATACATCTGAATCATAAATCACAACTGAGAGTTTATTGTGTCATTGGAAAGTTTTGACTTATTTATAAAAAGTGGAAAAAATGAATAAAATAAGACACATTTGGTAAAATTTCAGCAGGAAATCATCTCAAGTCACCTGAATTTCTCAGACAATCTCACTGAAATTACTTTTATTCGCAACTCACTTACAATTTTATAAATCACACAGGTGCAGAGAGAGAGACTGAACTCCGAGGGTCTCCACTCACCTGTGGAAGAGGAACAATCCCTGGATCAGCACCCACTAATCCCTACGTGCACTACTCTGTTAGTCTCACTCACACACACACACACACACACACACACACACAAAATACAGTGCAAACGTCTTAGGCACACTTGTTTTTAGGTGCAACTTTTGTTATTGATTGTTTTTTTTTTTTTTGAGTCCTGCATTATTGAGTCAGTACAAAAGCATTTTGTATTTCCAAATGTAACATTTCCACCAAAAAATGTTACACAAAAATGTTTGTACGTCAGTAATGAAAGCAACACGTTACATAACGGACCACTTTTCAGACAAAAAAACATAATGCAGGCTACTGTGTTTTACTGTAAAAATACAAGAAGTAAGTGTGACAGTCAAAGTCTGCAGAAGAGCTGTGGCAGATTCTCCAAGACACTCAGTACAACTTACCAGCTAATTACTGTACAGTACGATGCACAAGTCTTAGACATATGTAAAGACTCACTGTAAAGCAAAAACGCCTTCAAAAATAATGACGATTTTTCTCCAGAAAAGAAAACACTATAAAGTGCAGTAAAGAGTAATAAACTAAAGGAAGTCCATATTTGCAGTGTCTTTTTCTTAAACAGTGTTCCCAGGTGTTTCACAATGTGTGCAGTTTTATAGGGAAATTATAAAAAGCTTTTAGCATCTTGGAGAATCTACCACAGCTCTTCTGGAGACTTTGACTGTCACACTTACTTCTTTGTTTTTGCAGCAAAACGCAGAAGCCTTTATTATGTTTTTGGTCTGAAAAGTGGTCTGTTATGTAATGTGTTGCTTTCATTACAGACATCTCTGTACTGTATATACAGCATAGCTGTGTTTGTACATACCAATGCATTTGCTATCCTAAATCGTTTCTCTTTTCTTCACAGACACACACACTCCTTCCATAACATCGCAGAAGAACTGGACCCGACGTTCACCAGCAGGAAAGGGGAAAGCAGGATCTCGAGCAGCCCATCGTCCGGTAATTCATTTATAAAGTATTATTGACACATATTACCTATGATCCTGTAAAAGACCGGATCAGGTGTCCACTCTGTCTCCGCAGAAATCTGCCTGGCTCCTCGCACGCCTCACAGCGTTTTCTACGACTACCTTCCGGAGCCTTCTCTCGTCCCACCGAGCAGACGCCACGCGGACCGATCAGGACGCCACAAGCACAAAGAGAAACGGGAAAGCTGTAAGCAGCAGTAAAGGGATGGGTGTTTCTTTACTTGTGCACTGCCTTTTAACATTATACACAGCCGGACAAATAAGGAATAAAACACAACAGTGTGGTGTGATGAAGCAGAGTTACTGTTCCCACCCCGAAGCTGATTATTTTCCTATAACAGCACACGCTGGAGTGTTTTATTCCTCTTATACCACAGCAGTTTGCCCACGGTTACACATTTTTAATCAGTTAATTAACTCAATAATGACATCCGGTACATTTTGTCCATTTATAGTTACATTAAATGTTGTAGTGTTCTCACGTTCCTTTTCTCACTTACGTTATAGCAGCTATAAACAGTCGTTCCCTCACCAGCCTGCCTCTTTTTTTCTTTTGAAATTAATAATTTAATATAATAATAATTAAGACTGTTACAAAGTGCTGACACTGGAGACTCCTTCCTTTTTAGGTCATTTATATTGAACATCCACACCTGTGAGTAGACCCTGTTAAATCTGCTGTTAAACAAAATTGCTCAACACCCTCTAACCAGTCAGAGTCAAGAATTCAACAGCATTGTGGTAAAACATTATAACAGAGACCTAATAAAAAAACATCTGTCCATCTTTAGTCAAACAGCATCAGTCTTCAAAAATATACATCAAAGAGAAAAGTATTATTTACTGAAGGCATTAAATAACACATGATGATGCACAAACGACCGCTAATAGATTCAATATCAAGTATTTGTTATTAATAAATAACCAATAAGACTGTTCTGGGAACAGAGTAATACTGTCATTATATAAATATAATGTACTATATATTTAAAATGTCAGTCAGCGTCTTTATAGTGGAACCAGGAAGTGGAGATTCTGTAAACATTAAAGTAGGTAAAAATAAAAATAAAAATGCAACAATGAAAAACAAGGGATCAGTGAAATAAAAAATGTGTTCCAGATCTTTAGGGCATAAAAATAAATATAGTTTCATATGCATATGCAGAATGTGGAGAGAGTTGTGAATCATTTGGAGCATTCCTGTTTGTAACAGTCCTAATCTAATTTATTAAAATATTCAATTAACATGAAGAAGAAATAGTAAAATTCAAAATAAAACATGCAGCCAGTGCAGTGACATAATAGGACGTCTCTTCCTGGTGTGTATCAGGCATTCTTAAATAAGTTTAAAGAGTGTCTTGCATTAAGAGGGTTTTAAGAAGTGATTATTATTTCTTAAATTATAACCAAAACAAAACAAGGTGGTTTTAATAATAAGATGATATGATTGGTTTAGGGCGACATGGCGGTGCAGTGGGTAACAAGAAGGTCCCGGGTTCGATCCCCGGGTAGAGTGGTCTGGGTCCTTTCTGTGTGGAGTCTGCATGTCCTCCCCGCGTCTGTGTGGGTTTACTCCGGGTACTCCGGTTTCCTCCAACAGTCCAAAGACATGCATGTTAGGTTAATCGGCGTCTCCGAAGTGCCCCTAGTGTGTGTGTGTGTGTGTGTGTGTGTGTGTGTGTGTGTGTGTGTGTGTGAGTGTGTGTGTGTGTGCCCTATGATGGATTGGCACCCTGTCTAGGGTTGATCCTGCCTTGCGCCCTATGCTGCCGGCTCTCCAATGACCCTGGGGACAGGAATAAGCAGTTAAGATAATGAATGAATGAATGAATGATTGGTTTAAAAGTTAAATCAGAATCCAGAGTTAATAGTTTGTGTGTAGAGCCAGATTTCCACAGTTTAACATGCTGTGTTATTTCTGTTTATTTAGTTTTTTCTTTTAAAAAGTAATTCATGCATTAAGTGCATCAGTAGTGGATATTCCTGGGACTGTAGTGTTTCTGACAACATTTTGATTAACCTCAGACAGTTCTGAATAAGATTTTGTATTGTTTTTGATATTGACTGAAATATCTTTTAATATTTTTTTATTATTAAAAAAAAGCTTGTTTGGGTTTAGATTTTTGGCCTGTAGGACTTAGAAGAATAACAGAAAACCTTAAAATAGGTTAAAAGCAGATTAGGTTAATGTATAATCAGTAGAACCTCTTTTATATATGAGACATTATTGATATTGTTGTATACAGTGTGTCTCTGGGATTTTATTTTTTGTTAGGTTATATAGCTCATAACCTTGTTTTTGTATTTTAAATTCTTTTAACAAATTTGCATTACATTACATTTACATTTACATTTATGGCATTTGGCAGACACCCTTATCTAGGGTGACTTAGTTATCTCATTTATACAGCTGATCAGTTGCAGGTTAAGGGCCTTGTTCAAGGGCCCAGCAGTGGTAGAATGGTGGTACTGGGATTTGAACCCCTGACCTTCTGATCAGTAGTCCAACGTCTTAACCACTGAACTACCCCTTGCACTGTACACTACATATACATACGGATTAAATTTCCCTTTTACATCTTGTAGTACTGTATTCGTGAGACATGATCCATTTCAGCTCTGCATAAATATTATTTTAAGTGATTGTAACTTGTAGACGACACAACCCGGGACTGACACCAGGCTCTGAATGACTCGATGAGAACGCGGTTTCTGGTCACGTGAAGGGGGATTCTTCTCATGTTCAGATGTGAAGCCGCGTCAGAATTATAGACCTACTTAGATACCGGTTCACTCCACACACACACACACACACACACACGCACAATGTGGTCACAGCTTATGCAACTTTAACCCACATTTTGTGCATGTTTAATTCCTGTGTGGTAGGAAAGAGGTGTAATTTAATTCATGGTCTTTATTTCCTATAAACATACTATAATAAGTAGAATAATACAGATCATAATTATTATTTGTACTTTTTTTACTTTATAATACAGAAATCATGAAAGAAACAGAAAGATAGAAAGAAGAAAATAATAATAAAAACTTAAAATATTAAAATGCATATGATCCGTTCCAACGTACTGTCTTTTAGATACACAAAAATAAGCCTGCCGGCACCAGGCAGATTCACAAATCTAATGAATAAATCTCTGTACAAAATAAAACTCTTCATTTACAGCTTCATTTAATAAAAAAAATAATTTAAAGCTAAATTCAGCTGATATTACTTTATCAAGCAAACACTCACTAAGAGTAAACACTCACTAACAGTAAACACTCACTAACAGTAAACACTCACTAACAGTGTGATATCTCGTGTCACACGACCAGCTCGAAGGGTTTATTGTCCGAGAGAAGAGATGAGTGACTTCCACGTTCCTCCTGTGGGAAACAGAAACTGCACTGCTCAGGTTCAGGTACCAGCCTCCGCCCTGCTGAGAGAGAGAGAGAGAGAGTGAGGGAGTGAGAGAGAGAGAGAGTGAGGGAGTGAGAGAGAGAGAGAGTGAGGGAGTGAGAGAGAGAGAGAGAGAGAGAGTGAGGGAGTGAGAGGCCTAAATGCTGGGAATCACACACTAAATCATGGGAATTACACTAAACACCTGGGAATCTTACATTAAACACCTAGGAATCTTACACTAAACACCTGTGAATCTTACACCTAAATGCTGGGAATTACACTAAACACCTGTGAATCTTACACTAAACACCTGGGAATGTTACACTAATCACCTGGGAATCTTACACCTAAATGCTGGGAATTACACTAAACACCTGGGAATTACACAAAACAACTGGGAATCTTGGACTAAATGGCTGGACTTACTCTAAACAACTGGGAATCAGACACTACATGGTAAAATCCACACACCAAATAGTAGGAATCACACACTAAATCATTGGACTTAAACTAAACACCTGGGAAACTTACACTAAACAACTCGGAATTACATAAAACAACTGGGAATTTTAGATTAAATGGTTGGACTTACACCAAACAACTGGGAATCAGACACTACATGGTAAAATCCACAAACCAAATGGTGGGAATCACACACTAAATCATGGGAATCACACAATAAACGACTGGCAATCACATTGAATAACTGGGAATCACACACTAAATAATGGTAATCTTACAATTATGATAACAATAAGAACTAAGCAACTGGCAATCAGGCAGATGAAATGGGAATCTTGCACTACACAATAATAGTCACACACCAAACCACGGACATCCTGCAGTAATCAGTGTGTATCAGTCAAATCATACTATCACTATGTGATAGAAATATCAGTCAAACATGACAACCCTTACCAGCTGGAGATTCCACAGGCCTGGGGGGCGTCTTCTCTGTCGTCTCCTTTTTAAAGTACATGGCTACGCACAGCGGCAAAGCTGAACTGATGATCAAGCAGGCACAAATTATAGCAATGACCAGCATCATCCCCGAATCTACACACAAACACAAATACAATCAGTCACACATTATTATCTATAACGTACTGAGTACTGAAATAATGCAGTGTGTATCTGCAGTACATTTTTGTGGATGTGAATCTTTACTGTCAGGCTTCATTGTGGTGGGTTCGAGATCAGCACAGACGACGTCACTGATTGCCGTCCCTGCGGCCACGATCTGCGCAGGTGATGGACAACTGAGGACGAAATCACAGAAATGGGTCACAAACATGACGAACACAGTGGAGCTTGTGTTTGAGACTCATCTTACCTGCTCCATTTAATGCACTGATTATGGGTCTGATTGTTGAATGTTCCTGCAGGGCAAGGCCGGCATCCTCCTGTCATTACAGAAATGTAGGACATTACTGCTGTGAGGAGCGTTTACAATCACTAATCTGCTCTTACATCTTATTTATCTAGTTGTGTACTTAGTGGCTTTAGTCAGGGTTTCATCATGGGTCAAGTGATGTGTCGTTCTCGAAAGAGTCGGTTCCCTGAGTCGGCTCTTTTAGCGCTCGCTAGCAAACGAGTCTATTTTTAAAATATACATATTAAATAAATTAATTCATCACTCTGACACTGTAATTTAATAAACCTTCTTCCATAGAAATGTATTATTTCACAAAACTACTTAAAATATTTCTAGTTTTGTTTTAGATTTAGAAAAAACACGGAAATGGGCTGTTAGGAGCTCTTATTGGTGAGCTAGAACAAAAAATCTGACTCTCACGACTAGTTTCTTCAAACAAAAAGCTTTTTTTAGTAAGTAGTGAATAATAACTTTAATGTTATTGTAAGGTTTGGTGTTTAAGGAGACAAAAGTTATATACGTGAACTGAATCCTACACTAATCAGAGTTAGCTAACTAGCTAGTTAGGTTAGCTAGGTTTGAAATGAGCTAAGTCTCGTTTCTTATCAAAGTGTCAGACACGGGCAGGCTGGATAAAAGTGTAGGTTTAATTCTGTAAATCACAAACAGAAAAAAACACAGGCCCTGTAAAGTGATATTCAAACTCGTGATGGGGTTAAACGAGCAGCAAACAGACTGATGGGGACTAACGCAAACTCGGTAAGAAGGTCAACAAACTCTCTGTGTGTCTCTGTCTCTCTGTGTCTCTGTCTCTGTGTGTCTCTGTCTCTCTGTGTGTCTCTGTCTCTCTGTGTGTCTCTGTCTGTGTCTCTGTCTCTGTGTGTCTCTGTCTCTCTGTGTGTCTCTGTCTGTGTGTCTCTGTTTCTCTGTGTGTCTCTGTCTCTGTGTGTCTCTGTCTCTCTGTGTGTCTCTCTCTCTGTGTCTCTGTCTCTGTGTGTGTCTCTGTCTCTCTGTGTGTCTCTGTCTCTGTGTGTCTCTATCTCTCTGTGTGTCTCTGTCTCTCTGTCTCTCTCTGTTTCTGTGTGTCTCTGTCTCTCTGTGTCTCTCTGTGTGTCTCTGTCTCTGTGTCTCTGTCTGTGTGTGTGTCTCTGTCTCTGTGTGTCTCTGTCTCTCTGTGTGTCTCTGCCTCTCTGTGTCTCTGTCTCTCTGTCTGTGTGTGTGTCTCTCTCTCTGTCTCTCTCTCTGTCTCTCTCTGTGTGTCTCTGTTACAGAAGTTATTTATGAAGAGGTTGAGCTTTGGTTAGTTCCTCACTGTGTTCTGTAGGTTCTTCTCCTTTGCCACAGTGCTGTACACAGAAGGAGCAGACTGCGTCTCCACACTGAAATCCCTGCACACACTCACACACCGTATCACTGCTGGGGGTGCAGAGCCTCTTCACTCTCAGTGGACCTGCAACCAACCACATCATTATTGTCCAGATTTAATTCATCACCAGTCATCTCTGCTGCTGTAAAAGGCTCGAGGAATGTCAACATGTGTATAATTGAAGGCGTGGCGTGTGTAAGTGTGACGTGTGTAAGCGTGGCATGTGTAAGCGTGACGTGCGAAAGTGTGATGTGCGTACTTATGCATTGGGTGCATCTTTTGCAGTTCATGGCAGTATGTTCAGTAGTGTATGTTCCATTCTCACACGGGGTGCACATCGTCTTCACATCTAAACCACACTGAGACACCACACGGTTTCCTGCAGCATAAAAACACACTTCATATACTGCTGCGTGTGTGTGTGTGTGTGTGTGTGTGTGTGTGTGTGTGTGTGTGTGTGTGTGTGTGTGTGTGAGTGAATTCTCTGTCTGTTTTTCTGCCCATCATCATCTCTCTCTCTCTCTCTCTCTCTCTCTCTCTCTCTCTCTCTCTCTCTCTCTCTCTGTTTCTCATGTCTGTCTGTCTTTCTTTCTTTCTTTCTTTCTTCATTTCTTTTTTTCTCACTCTGTTTCTCATTTCCTTCTTTCTTTCTTTCTTTCTTTCTTTCTTTCTTTCTTTCTTTCTTTCTTTCTTTCTTTCAAGTTCAAGTTCAAGTTCAAGTTCAAGTTCAAGTTCAAGTTCACAATAGCTTTATTAGCAGGACCGTGTGAATACAGTGTTGCTAAAGCATTACAACATTAATT
>JAOVVH010000001.1:14409775-14422032 GCA_028566435.1 Scorpiodoras heckelii
TAAGACACTTAAGAGTTTGCACTGCAGTCAGTATTAACTGTTTATTCCTAATTAATATGCAAAGTGCTGAAGTACTTTAATGTATCCTTAAAAAAACAGAACAGTTTTTATATACAGCTGTGAACCTTTTTCCTGATAAGTAATTAATAAGCAGAACGTGGTTGGATTAGAGAAGTACATTTAATAAATACTATATTAAAGGAAATACACAGTGCTCGAAAAGTGCCGAAATCAGCCTATTGTGACGTGGTGATTGTGGCGGTTGGTGGTGATTGGTCACGTGACTGTGGGCGGGCCCATACATCCCTATGGAAAATAAAAAAAATTTAAACTTCAATTAATTAAAAACACTAAATCAGATCGACTCCCAAAATACATAGCACAGAACACAGCACCATTGTCTACGTAAAGGTGTTTGAACGGTGTCTGTACTTTAAGCGGTTCGGGCTGTATTAATCGCAGAAACGTGTGAAAGCATAAGAATAATTTTAAGAAGTATGAGGGATAACAAGATGCATTTCAAGCTCTATAATTAAATAAACTGTACATGGTATCGGTGCTTGAACCCATACAGATGTCATTCTTGCACTGCTTTATTAAATTATGAATTCTTAAATAATTAACAGTTTAATCGACCCAGACTGGACAAGACTTTTCTTTTAATAAGAAAGAAAATGCTACAAAAATCCTGGAAGTTCATTGTCCATTGTAGAGTTTCATTGTTGTTGTGGAATTCTGAATATCGTCCAGTTGAAATGTATATATTCATATGTTTCATCATGTGTAAGAAATGCTTATTATTATATACTTTATATTATCTATTACTATATCTAAAATCTCGGGCTCTACCGCCTCTGCTGGTTTTCTGCTGTACACTTAATTTTCTTTTTTTTTGCATAATAACTCATTTGTAATTTTGGGATTTGTAAGCTGATTATAAGGACGTTTGATGTTTCAGGCGATGGGTATCTCAGAGCAAATTGGCTATCCGGATTATATTCTGGAAGAGGACAATGAGAAGCTGGATCAGGAGTACATCCACGTAAGCTCTGAAGATTCTCTCTGTAAAGTTACACATTTCAAATAAATAACACTCATACATGTGCTTTACCTCAAATGAAACCAAAAAAACACGCACTGTCTTTTCTTTTGCCTACAGCTAAAGTTCAGCGAAGACAGCTACTTCGAGAACGTTCTGGAGAACCTTCAAGCCACCGCTCAGAAAGCTCACAAGAAGCTACGGGAACCTGTGGATCCAGAACTGTGCGTTACAGCTACTAAACACACTAAAACTAATCCATAATGCTGCTTTCACACTAGGAGTTTTTCATCTGCCAGAGCACATTTTAGAAGTAAAAAACAAATGTTCTAACATATTTGGTCACCTGCCAATGGGGAGGGTGAAGGGTAACATGTGCTTACTCTGAGAAACATGAAGCAAGGCAACCGCTATCTGCTCTCTTCCACATACATGAGCTCACAGATACCCATGATTGGCCAGTGTCACTGTGATTGACAGATGAGAGGCAGGATGCCCCTCCCACCCACGGAGAACATGGCTAATTTCATGTGCATGGCTCTTGACCATGCATTGCTCTGGCAATGTTATGATTTGAACTCCTGATCTCTTGATGAAAACACTTTTTTGATACCTCATCAAACACTGTTTTTTTTAACCTCCCAACCAATGAAGTCGTAAGATGGAGGGCAAGCGGGATAGAACAACCATGTAAGGAAGACAAAGTGCTGGTGAAAGATAGGTCTTAGTGAACAGGAACAAAATGGTTTACGTAAAAATTTCAAAATGTCGAGTAAGTCTGAAAATATTTGTGACTACTCTGAAATCAAATAACCTCATGTGAAAGCACCCTAATGCACACAGGCTCATAATGCATTGTACAGTTTCTCAGTCCATCTGTACGCTCATTATATGAATATTTTGTCAGGTGGATCATTGGTGCCGCTGTGGTCAATGCTTTTTATTCCCACAACAGAAATCAGATCGGTAAGTTCACAATAATGAAAGTAACATTTTGTAACATCATTGAAACGATAAAATGCTTCCATTAAACCTTTTTAGGACGTGAACTTCATTTTTGTGCTGCAGGTCATAATTATAATAATAATAATAAGAAGAAGTAATAATGCAAATCCTGCTGAACTCAACTGAACTGTGAAAAGTCCATGAAATGACGGACTTAATGCGCTAAACTCCACATTCACAATAGAAGAGGAATTTGTTTCTGGTCACACTGCTCACTAGATGTGTCCTTGGTCTGCATGCCTCTTTAGCTCACCGCAAATAATGTCCGTAATGCACATAAGGATTTTTTTTTCTCCTCATAGATAATATAAAGCTAGTTTCAGGCTCCAGTGCACACAAAGCTGTCGCTAAAAGAGATGCGCTCAAGGCACAGAAAGCCTTCTATTCAAGCTGGGTTAATACATAGACTGCAAAAGCTGGGTGATTATGCAGATTTTCAGCTGGAGTAATTTCCACATAATTACTCTTAGATTGCACATTTTAATGTTCCTGGACATTCTGGGAAACACTTCAGACTAAATTGCTATTCTGGAGACAGAGAGGCAGCTGGAAGCAGAGGGCTTGTGGGGAAATGGAGAAAATAGTCCATCTTTACTGCATGTCTCTGCATTCAGCATTAACGCTAATGGTTCAGACATATAGATATTTTATTTTCAGCTGATCTTATCAACTCTCATTCTCTCTCTCTCTCTCTCTCTCTCTCTCTCTCTCTCTCTCTCTCTCAGTGTTTCCAGCTGGAATTTTACAGCCTCCTTTCTTCAGTGAGAAACAGCCCCAGGCATTAAACTTTGGTGGGATTGGAATGGTTATAGGACATGAAATCACTCACGGCTTCGATGACCATGGCGAGTGCCAATCGTCAAATTCTTCCTTTCATTATTAACAATGGTTTCATCGGTCTTAGTCAGAAAGCGCCGGGGGATTTTCTTTAGCAATACTTTGCTGTACAGTTTTACATCAGGTTTTAGTCAGAGCTGAGTTACTAATGCTTAGCGAGTAATTTACAGAGAAATTGCGCACGTCAGTTTTCAGACCAGGCGATTTGCATAATCTGAATATCATACCCAGAAAATCAACTTATATGTGTGCATAACTCGACCCTGAATACAAGTAACTTTCCCTGCGTAAAAATTGACGTAACTATTAGAAATAAGCTGCTGACTATGAATATGGCCCTGTTTATTTATTTATCTATTACTTTATTTACAAAGCACTGATTTCAAGATTGTTTGTAATTATTAATACTTGGTGACGCATTTGCTAAAGAGAATAATAGTTCTGAGCCACTTTCTAATCACTAACAAGATTGGAGAGGTTTTTTAGAAGCACTTGGCCTCCTCTATACTTCATTTAAAGCTCACTGGTAGTTTTAGGTTTGCTCTTTTATAACTGTTTACATTAGAGGTTCAAGTGAAAATAAGTAACCTCTTGTTGCTGAATAATTGGTGAAGGGTGCCAGTAGTTTTAGAGTTAACTGTATATGCCTTTGTATATATACCAAGTGAGGGATTTCAAATATTACAGATTTTTTTGAGCAACAGCAAACAGTTGTATTATTGTTAATGGATGTAGAAATAACTAACCTTATGCTTTCGCACACAAACTTCACTCCCGCAGGTCGTAACTTTGACAAAGATGGAAACATGAACAACTGGTGGAGCAACTTCTCCACAGAGCAGTTTGAGGAACAGTCCAAATGCATGGTGCAGCAGTATGGCAAATTTAGCTGGAAGCTTGCAGAAGGTCAAAATGTAATTAACATTTGTTTTAAATATATTAATATAAAAAAGAGGTTTGTTGCATTACAGTATAACAACTAGGTTTACGATTAAATAAATCGACACCCTTACAAGACTGAAAGGAGCAGAAGATGTAAAATTCAAAAGTTGTTAATGTTAACATGTTCTGTCCTTCTTTGGCCCAGGTGAGTGGCATCTCCACTTTGGGGGAGAACATTGCTGATAATGGGGGAGTCAGGCAAGCATATAAGGCGTACATGAAGTGGGTGGAGAGGGAAGGTGAGGAGCCTCGGCTTCCTGGTTTGGACTTGGATCATAAGCAGCTGTTCTTCCTCAACTTTGCCCAGGTGAGTGTCAGGCAGTAATGCATGGTGGAGATGACAGGATGGAGATGAAGGGCCTAAACCTGCAGATGGGCTCCGGGCTGATTTGACTTTGACATGACAAAGCCAAGCTCCTGGGAGCTGTGTTGTGAAATAGCCCATTTCCAGGAACAAATGGATAAAAAAAATCTTCATCATATAAAGGGTAGTGTCTGGGATGCATCGGTTATAAGTGAAGCAAAGCTTGAACATCACAGCCCACATGCCTATAATGTGAAGAAGGTTATTTTTAGTGACAATGTAACACCCTCTTCAGGTCTGGTGTGGAGCCTGTCGCCCTGAATATGCCATCCAGTCCATCAAGACCGACCCCCACAGTCCTCGGGAATACAGGTAGTTTCCTTCATATGCATAAAGCTTATATATAGGAACGTAGTCCATACTTTATATCAATATTATACCACAGCCATGTTCTGATTGACCAGAAGGTGTGGGTTAATTTTCTATAACAGCAGCTCTGACAAAAACGCAGCAGGTTTATATTAATGCGCTTTGATCGTTTCCATAGTAACAGCTCATTCACAGGCGCTTTTACCGTGAAACCTTCATGTAAATGTGTTACGTACGGTAATTGTTGTCTGTAAAAAGACGTTTATTTAACACTTATGGAAGGAGTCTCTAGTGTCAGAGTTTTGTAACAGTCAAAGCTGAAGCTCTAACTTTATGTCTTCTGCCCTCTTCCGGACTAAGGCGTTTAGACTTTCTTGATAACACAACAAGCTGTGCGTTTTTCTTATTTAAAAAAGAGAGAGACTTAAAAATAAAAGAGGATGGTGAGGCGAAGACTGATTATGGTTACGGCTACAGCAATAACATAAGCGATAACAGGAACCAACTTGTTTCATAAACGCTCCATAACATTAAATAAGTATATACTGATACAAAGTACAATGTCTATCTTTAATCAAGTTTTAAAAATGTAGTTGTTGGTAAATTGCTGTGCTATAACAGGAATAAAACACTTCAGAGTGACACCTGTAAATCTGCTTCATCATCCCACCCTGTTGTTAATGATTACTTTACATCATTGATAAAAAAAAAACATCACATAAGATGTTTCATTACTCATAAACCTTAACTTTTTCAATGTTACAAAAATGTGGATATGTGTGTGTGTGTGTGTGTGTGTATAAATAATCATTCAGATCACATTGTCTCTATTGCTGTCTCGTCACATTAGGGTTTTGGGATCCCTGCAGAATTTTGAAGCCTTTTCCCAGGCATTCCAGTGCCAGAGAGGTACTCCAATGAACCCAGAGGAGAAGTGCAGAGTGTGGTAGTCTGAGAGGAACCTATAGGCTTCACTATGTACCACCATGGCAGCATGTTTTATATATAATATACCGTATGAGCTGCCTTACTGTGCGTCTGTCGAAAGAGATAAGAAGGAGGTTATTAAGAAAAACTCTAAGTCATTAAAATATCATTATATGAGTAAGTGGAGGGCGAGTACAATGAAGCCGGGGTGGAAAAAAGAGACACTCTATGTCTGTTGAGATATTTGTATATATACGTCTGTCATGTGTTATCATTCTGTATTGATTCCAGATTCAGAGGCAGATATGATATACACAGCTGCTGCCTTTGACAGTGGACACGTTTCCTAATATTCTGACAGATTTTGTCTATTTAAAAAGCACACTGCTGGCTTTAAATGTGGTGAGCGCTCCTGAAAGAACGTACCAAGCCTTTCACAAGATCCAACAACCGGCCAAAAGCTCAAGGCTTTCAAGCCAACATGTTTCTTTAGGTTAGAATTAAAACCCAGTGAATCGGTCGTCTCTTCTTCGGCAGCCTTAAAAATATTATAGTGGAGACAAAGAAAAGTGAAAAAAAGAGAGATATTTATTGTAAGAGGAAATAAATGACTTGCAGATTGAGGTTTATGTGCGCTATTGTGATTGAGCTGTAAATTTGAGCTATAGCGCCTCCATCAGGTCAGACAATTACCTGAAGACTTTAAGACTGTTAAATTCACGATGCTTTAATAATCACATTTTACATATCTGTAGGAAATCATTCAGAATAATAATATAGCTTTATTATGCTTACTATATTTAGATAAAATACCAAACAAGTAGGCTCACTAATCTAATCTAAATCACAAATGTGTAGTTAAAGAAAAACACTAAAATATAGCAGTATAAAATCTAATTCATTAGTGGGTTCATGCAGATTTATAAAGAATTAACCCTAAATGTACACTTTTATTAGTGTTTAGACCCAAAATTGAGTCACATGGACTGAGTATCCAGTACTAAACTGAACAAATCATGTAACGTGAACATTTTGAGAGAATCACATGCTAGCTACAGAACCTGCCGACTAAGCGAACTCGCTAACTAGCGAGCTAACGTTGCTAATGTGAAAAACAAAATTGTGGTTGTTAGAGATTTTTTTTTTTTGTTGACGGATTCTGTTGAGGGGAAAAAATTAGTATATGATGATGAGTCAAGATTTGATACTGAAATCCGTCTTTACCTGAATCTCCCTGTGACAAATGCAAGCTAGTTTGGTAGCATAAATTGACTAGCTTAGATGGCTTACTTAGATAATGTTAGTGAAATAAACTGTGATAAAACTGTGGCTGTTTTAGTATGTTTGAGGTTTGGGTGCTGACAAACAAGTCACTGAGGATATAAAAAAGGAAATTATAGCTCAGAGTTTAAAATCTGACTTTTATTAAAAGCTAGTTTCCTAGCCATAATTAGCCAACTAGCTGTTTGTACTGACAGGAAAGCTACTGGACAAAATTTTTATTTATTTTTTTTAGCATTAAATACGTATTAAATAATGTATTATCCCACATAATATTTTAAATAATCATGTTAAAATCTTACTTCAAGATCTACAATAATGTTTGAGTATTAAACAGATTCAAGGGTTTTCTTAGTAGCTAATGCAGAATGTTGTGAAACATGTGAAACATGCTCTTTAGAGGAAGAAATAGATAGAAATAAAAAGTGTTTTATCATGACATGAATGCTAATCTAAATGAGAGCTTTCGGCTGTACCTAGGAGAAAAAAAATCTGATAACCACAAGGTTTCCTGTGAATCTTTTTTCGTGAATGACCCATATGGTAATATTTTTAGACGCACATTTTGATCTTGAGTGGTTGTGATTTATTTCCTGCGTACCAGGTCGACCACAAAGCTGTTTATCTGACATTCAGGTGGTGTCATTTATTACAGAATCCACAGCCGACTGCTTTTGGCGTTGCTAAATCAGGCACGTTTAGTTTACTGCATCTCAGTATGAGGGGTAGCAGATGGGGAATAACGTTCAAGGAGAACAGGCAGGTGAAGAGAAGCCTCTTGGTCTCTTAAATTAATCGTGGGAGACGGTGAGCCGGAGCGTAGCCGATGAAGGCCACTCATTAGTGGTCAGGGCCAGAGACTGTTCTCTTTCACCTTGATTAACCTGTAATGACAGCAGAACTAAACAAGAAGGAAGGAAGGAAAGAAATAACCTGGACAGCATCAGCGAAAAAGATCAAACGGTGCAGGAACACAGACGGGCTTCTCGAGAACACACTCTGTAGGCTTCGTCCAGTCAATAGACAAGGAGCGGAAAAAAACAAATCTGGTTGCCATGAACCATTAATTTATGACTGTTATCTCTCATCATAGAGACTCTGATCAACAGAATATTCACATCTGCCTTTGAAGCTTTATTGCTAGCCAAGTTCTATAGGATTATAACGGCATGTGCTGTTTGGAGGAGACGGCTGGGCTATGGGGGTTTCAGACTAAATAAACAAGAAAGAGCGGGGTTCTTTACAAATCTCGGTTAAAAATAAAGTCACAAACGTAATAGCTGATTTAGCCACACTTCAAAAAAACAAAACAAAAAAAAAACATCTTCAATACAGTTAAATCTATCTAATATTCCTTATAAATGAAATTTAAAATAATTTTATATATATGTGTTATAATAATAATGATTATCACATATATTATTACATATATATATATACTAAACCTATTTCTGAACATTTATTTTTAAATTTCAAGCTTAAAATTGTTTTTTGTTTTTCTAGTGCAAGATAATTTTGCTGACTTGAAGCATTTATTTTTCAGGAGGACTCAACAACAACAAAAAAAAAAAAACAAGAAACCTAATAAGCAATAAAAACTGTCCAGAAATAGGTTTAGTAATCCTATTTGTAGTTAGTAGCCTATAGTTACTATTACATTTATTAATCTTAATATTTAATATAATAATAGCTTTAAATAAGGAAGTTGGCATTTCTGGACATTTTTACTTATTTCAAGAATTTATTTTTAACAGGAAGCAAAATTAACTGCCAGTAGAACAAATCAATTAGAAATGTCCAGAACAAATCAAATAAATGTCCAGAAATAGGCTTAATAATCTTATAACGAATGATCAGATACATTTACATTTATTAAAGTGAAAAATATTTTTACTTTATTAAATAACGATGAAATAAAAATGTTAGGCTGGATGGCAAAGGAAAGTCTACAGATGAGTGACAAATAAAAAGAAAACCCAACATAAGCCTTCAGAACAGCTTCAGTCTTGGGATCTCTATGTGAGCGATGAACACTGTTCTTCCAAACTCTGCTGTTTTGATGATGATGATGATGATGATGGTGGTGGTGGAGATAGATGTTAACCCTACACTGAGACTTCCTTCCTTTTTCAGATTAGCAGAGCTACCTGTACTAGCTACGTATATTCACTAGCGGCACAGATAATCTCTGCTGCTTCTTTCCAAGCTTTACTTTTCTTCACAGTCTCTGTACACATTTAATAAGAGATGACAGGCTAAGATGAAACCGTGGTCATAGTTTGTTCTGTGGGGAAAAACATTACATTGAAAGTAATCGCCGTTAAGAACTAAATTTGTGATTGGAGAACTTAAGAAACGTCGGCCCACAGGTTGGTCCAAGGACTCACTTGCTAACATGAACGTAAGAAACACATCTCTCCAAGATCTCTCGCAGGTGTTCAGTTCAGCTGAGACATACTGAGGTTAAAGTCCATAGCATACAATATACAACATTGACCTCTTCCATAACCATTCGCTGATTCACTGATTCCTGTGGATGGAGGCGGGGTTATCCTGGAAAAGACCACACCCAGTAGGATAAAAATGATTAATAGTATTAATATTACTGCAATATTGATATACATTGATGCTTCTCTGCACGTGGAGCCAAGCAATGGCAGGAGAAATAAATAATGGCTCTTTTTTTCCCTTTAATTTGTCACTCATCTGTATTCACACTTGGTTCTAACTTTGGTCAAGGAAACATGGTATTTTATAAAGTGTGTACGTTACAGTCATAAATTTTTTTGTCATAGATAGTATAATTTTAGCCTATTGTAACTACGTAAATTTATCCTTCGCCACGTACGTCAACAGCCATTATGTTAATAGAAACACTAGTTAGCAGAAACACTTAAAAAAAAAACTGGAGAGAAAGTTCAAGGGATACATTCTGTGCCAAGAAATGCTCATAATATTGTAAATGCCACGGCTTTGGAAAGCAGCTTTAGAAAAAACAACTGTTTATATATTTTAGACCTTTAAGAATCTTACACACACACACACACACACACACACACACACACGCACACACACACACATATATATATATATGCTATTACTATCTGTAAGATTAAAGACTTCTTGAATGCTTTTGCCAAGTGTGTACTGATAAATGGGTTTTTTGTGGATTTTTGATGTCTTGTGCATTATTTTAATGCTTCTTGTTAATAAGTAAAATAATAAAGTAACACATGCATGTGAAATTGTATCGCATGTTAAATCATGCGCACCTCCGAAGTGCATTAAAGCCATTCTGAAATATAGAGAATTTACATCTAGTTCAACTTATGTCATGCATTCGCAGGTTAATCGTCACTAAATTCAGATGCTGCTATGTGAATACTTTTGTAAAGAAAAAAATTTCCTCTTGCTGTGAAAAAAAAAAAAATCTTTTGACTTTAACGTTAAGTAAATTCTAACAGGTCACTTATGTGTATTTATGAAGTTAAATCTGAATGTGTGTCATTATAATCATCTGTTGTTATGATAATTATTTAAAAAGATATACAGTGGAAAACAAAACGGTTAAATATTAAATAAAAATACGTATAACATTGTTGATATTTTAGGATAAAGATACGTATATGCCTAAATAAACACTGAAAGTTACAAATCACATTTGGTGTGTGTGTTTGTTCTGAAAACACCTTTCAAACACAGTGCTGAAAAATACTACAATAATAACAAAACAAACACAGCAAAGAGACACAGTGCAAACATGGTGCAAAAAATAAATAAATAAATAAATAAATAAATAAATAAATAAATAAATAAATAAATATACCTGTATATATCAGAGTCTCTTAGATTAAATCTAGTGCATATTAATGTAATACAAATTAGATACATTTGGCATGAAATGTCAATAAATAGTTCATTTAACAGGGAGAGAAATCAAAGAAGAGAAAAAGAAACATGTTCAAAACTTCAGTTGACTTGAATCTAATCTGAATGCAATGATTGGTGCCAAAAAAAAACCTAATCACTGGCTCTAGTTTGGTGTTTGGCATGTTATAATTTTATAACAACATGTCAGTGTAGAGTAATGATGTCAGCATGAATTCACCTAAAAATAATAATAATAATAATATTAATAATAATAATAATAATAATAATAATAATAATAAAGTAGAATTACTATTATTATTATTATTATTATTATTATTATTATTAATTAATTTATTTATTTATTTTTTATTTAAGTATTTTTGGTTTTGAGGTCAATTAAATTTGATGCAGTGTGATGTTACTCTAAGCCTTATTATTATTATTATTATTATTATTATTATTATTATTATTATTATTATTATTATTATTATTATGAAGCACAGTACACAGGTTTTAATTTATATCCTTTCTTTTATTAAATCTAAATACTTAAATTGTCATTAATTAATTGTTTATTTAATATAGTCAGACACAGGCAGTATGAGTCCTGTGCTCATGATAAACATAAATAAAATGTAAACGTAAAAATCTTAAGGTTAGTGATGATGTTGGAGTTGAATAGAGGGGTTGGAATTACAGTAGTGTGATCTCTCTGTAGAAGAAGAACATGGTGTTGAAGCTTCTGATTTCAGAAAACCGCGTTTTTTCAACAAAATCGTCATTTTAAGTCAAAAACAGTGAGAAATGAGAAAAGCACTTAAAGATCATTCAGTTCATTGCTCTGAGATCTACAGAAATTTTATGTTGGGGAATTTCTCACTAGAACAACAGGGAGCTTGCTGATTTATCATCACTTCTGTTCATCAGCTACTTGAGGAGACGTTCAGGAGAGAAGACGTTTCCAAGATGTTATCGCACGGTGCTCTTTTATGAGTAAATAAGGCCAAAGCCATGTCCTGTTATTCACAGGCTGCTTAAACAATGACCACTCAAACATTACAGATGTTTATTGTAGCGGCTAAAATAGAAATGCTGTCTTCCAAACATAGTCTTACACGTGACCCTGGCGTACACGCTGATAATAACAGACCTGACCCAAGACATATAAGTGATAAATGTGTTCCTTGATGTGATCATAACACTTCCAACTCGTCTAGACTGCGTATGTGCCTGCTGAGACGTTTCCTTCCTGGAGAACGGCGTGGAAAATGTTTCTGACTTCAGAGATGTGACTGCTGATCAGCTACGTGATAAAGATTTCTGAGTGATGGAGTGTTTATGCAGGATGGAGTGCTGCGTTTGTCAGTGGACAGGGTTCACACACACACACACACATGGCTTTTTGGAGGATTGCCATTTGTGTCCCACTGATATTACCTTTACCAATATATGAGTAAGTTAAAGGTTAAAGAATAAAAAATAAAATAGTTAAACAAACAAACAAACAAACAAACAAATGTATTAAATTAATACCCCGACTAGCGGGATAAAGCGGAAGATAATGGATGGATGGATGGATGGATATTCTGATAATCTAAAGAACAATATTATAAACCTTTTTTGGTCTGTTGTAAAGTGACATTGGGCTTAAGAATATAAACCCAAATTATTATTATTATTATT
>JAOVVH010000001.1:14473317-14489672 GCA_028566435.1 Scorpiodoras heckelii
ATCTATCTATCTATCTATCTATCTATCTATCTATCTATCTATCTATCTATCTATCTATCTATCTATCTATCTCTTTCTTTCTTTACTTATTTATTTATTCATTTATTTATTTATTCACCAACTTTAAATTATGCTATTTAAGGAACTGAACTTCATGGGCTGTGCTCTTACGTGTTCTTAACCATGGGTGTGGTGTGATGTGGCCCAGGATTTATTTATTTTCCAATGTGAAATTAAATTACACGTTATGTAAGGAATTAAACCTCATGGCTTGTGTTCTTATTTGTTCTTAAACATGGGCGTGGTGTGATGTGGCCCGGGATGAAGCAGGGTTCGTGTTACTATACGGAAGCTGATCTTATTTTTATTTCTACAATATCACAGCAGTTTGGCATCAGTGCGCTTTCATCTTCATGAGCTTATGTCAGCTTAGATATGCTTCTGTTTTGACTTATGATCCAGCAGCTATAAAGTGTATTCGGTTTCTCCTGGGCCTCAGTTCTGTCTGCAGGCACGGTGAGCTTGTGGAGTTTGGCTGCGCGGTATTTGAATCCGTTCAGACAGACCATGGGTGAAGATGTGTTTGGAGAAGGGTCTGTCTGAACTGCAGAGATACGCTCTAATGTAAACAGTGAGCTCAGGGTAATCATGTGGTGGAAGGAAAATGGGGTCGAGTGGGCAGTTTTGGGATTGGCTGGGTGGACAAGAGCAATTTTGTGGCCTCGCCGGGGGGCAAAAAAAACCAGAAGGCTTGCGATCTAGATATCTAGAAAGCATCAGTTCCAGTGGGGGTTGTGGACAAACATGACCTCTGGCTCTTTGCCAACTTTAGGATACAAAAGTGTATGTTACAGGTGTGAAAACAAGCAGCGAGAAAAGAATGTGCTCACCTGTAAATGTGTTTTTATCTACACTGGTTATAAAGCTGCACCATGACTGGATGGGATGAAATGTTTAGTTTTGCTCTTACTTTTGAAGACACACTCGATCGGTATCTTCCAGCTCATGTGTGACTAACCCGAACGGCGCCATCTTTCCTTGCTCTGATGAATCTGCACGCTCTGTCTTGAGGATTAAGTCGAGCGAGGTTCCCATGGAGCTCTGTAGAGCTGTCATAGGCCAGGCTCTTAAATCTTCACAGAGAGCAGGAGGTTTTGTCTTCCTTTCATGGGTGCACTGTTTATCGGGCTGATTTACGCCTGCTGTTCTCTCCTGGCATTTCCAAGACAGGTATGCTTCTTCCCAAACTTCAGTACATGCACAAGCTAAAAGTAACGACACCCTGTACGATGATAACACTTTGACTCAGGGGTCTGTATAAGACCCGGCCAGAAGATTAGGTTTAAATATAAAATTTGAAACCTTGCTAATGACATTAGGGTTTAATGAGCTGAACTTTGCTTGGCATTCCTTTCAGTGGGCGCCTCTTAAATGGAGCGACCAATTGGGGAGATTTTTTCTTGACCCTCCGCCCCCTTTTTTTTTTTTACATTCAGCCTGTCAGAGCTGCTTTTGTATCTTCTGTGTGTGTTTTTTCCCCCTCCTATTACTGCTGCTCAGCCTCCCAAGAACCAGAACTGGAGTGTGACAAGAGCAGCTATGCAGTGTGTACACCAGCTCTCAGCCCGAGCCTGATGGTCAAGCCTTGGCCAGCTCACACTACGAAGGTTTGCTGGAGAGTTCTGCTGATTCTGCTGATTGTCTTGAATGCAAGGAAAGCGAAAGCTCCAGATGCCATTTACTGAATTGAATGTGAGCGATAAGAGGACGCACCAAATGACCAGAAAGTTGGCGGGCGGAAGAAACCATTTCCTTTTGTTTGCCTTCTGAAGAACCTTGATTGCTACTTGTTTCCCGCCCCACAAGGAAACGTGAGGTCTTTGCTCACAGTGAACGTCTTTATGGGACTTGTGGCTTTTTTCTAGGACAGTGTTCTGAATATAATTGCTTGTACTAAATACGAGAACAAGAGAAAGTTAAAAAAAAAAAAAAAAAGGACAAAGTGTAAGGATGGCGAATTCAGGATTTCAGCTCCTGGGCTACTTCTTGGCTCTGGGTGGATGGATCGGGATCATCTCGACGACGGTGCTGCCCCAGTGGAAGCAGTCGTCGTACGCGGGAGAGGCTATCATCATGGCAGTGGGGCTGTACGAGGGTCTGTGGATGTCCTGCGCATCCCAGAGTACAGGACAGGTGCAGTGCAAGATCTTCGACTCGCTGCTGTCTCTCGACAGTAAGTACGATGGCGCTGATGAGAACTTCCTCACGCTGAATCTTCAGATTTTCTTTGTCCAGCTTGTCTAAGTTTGCACATTATATGTACTTTGTGAAAGCTTTAGATGAGGATGCACATAATATCAGTAGAGATATTACTCACTAACTAAGACCAGTAACTAACACAAACCAAGAATATAATCAGCCGACAAGTGGATTCAAGCCTTGTGTAACTCACTGAGGCGGTTATGAACTCCTGATATAACGTAGATTACAATCACACACCTATTAGGCTAATAAACTTTCAAACCCACAATCACAGTCATAGATATAATATTGAGTTCCCTTCACAACCTTGATTTCATTTAGCTGTAAATAAGATCTATGTCAGTTTTATTATTCCCTTCATTACACAGATAATATCATCATCTTTATTTACTTAGTGTGTTATTAAATTACTGCTTCTGCACGTCACTGTAACAGACCAAAGCAGCTTATTGTCCTGATTTCATGAATGGTGGTTGTTTGGAAAAGAAAAGGCCAGTGTTTAAGGCAAATGCCGCAGATATGTCCAGAATGCTACGTGCTCTTCTCCACACAATACACTAATTTTGTTTCTTTCATCGCTGTGCTAATCAGCATGCATCTTATGCTAAGATATACACCGGACTAATATTATTATGCAGTTTATTAAAGAGAATGAGATTCATCGATGATGACAATGACATCACGGACTGGCTTTTATTTATTTATTAAATTTTTATTTATTTATTTAATGTCATTTTATGTAGTTAAATTAATTAATAACAACAACAACAACAACAACAACAATAATAATAATAATAATAATAATAATAAATTTTATTTATAGCACACTTTACATTTGTACAAATCTCAAAGTGTAAACACTAAAGGTATCTCTATAAAATCAAGAACTAAAATAAAGCAGCTTTTTCATTCTCTATGAAAGTCACATATTATGTGTTCTGCTGAAGAAGTAATTAATTACTTACTTAAAATTTTTTTTATTTATCTGTATATTTATCTATCTATCTATTTATTTTATGTAATTTAATGCAATTAAATTAAATTAATTAATTATGTAATTAATTAAGCTATCTATCTATCTATCTATCTATCTATCTATCTATCTATCTATCTATCTATCTATCTAATGTAATTTAATGTAATTAAATAAAATAAATTAATTTCTTAATTAGTTAAACTATTTATTTATTTATTTATTTATTATTTTTCTTATTGATTTATTTACCAGAATGGTGCTGCGATTGCAACATGTTCTTTTACAGGCTTTAATGTTCCTTGTGGAATACGAAGTGCAAAAATCAACTGGCACCAACTGCATGGCCAAACGACTAGTCTTACAATCTTACTATCTGTCTATCATTTGCTGCATCAATCATAACTTTTTGCCCGTCTACACAAGGGCACCAATACTTCTGGAGCTGACTTTAACTCATTTAGTCAGTCGTTTGAGTAAGCGGCAGTATCCTCTGAGTTTAGGTCCAGGCTTTGCATTTGGGGACTGAGGAAATTGTTAATTGTTAATGTTAATCTGTTTTTCCAGGTAGGAGTTCCACTAGAACTATAACGGCTACCAGTTAAAACCACATATTATAATAAACTTGTACAGGTCATTGGCCATTATTGGCCATCATTTGCGCCATCGATTTAACTTCTGGAAACTGTACTAGTGACCAATTAGCCAAATTATAATATAGTTAAGTATGAATGCTACATGGCCCATTTCCATTATCAGCATCAATAGGAGCTCAGTATACAATGTGACCCCCAGAATACTGTACAACTCATACTGGAACCCACAAAGGGTGATGGGACCGTCTGATTCAAGTGTCCCCTCCTTCGCTAGTGCCATTGTTGCGCTAGTCTTAGGTCATCTGGATGGATAGTAACTGCAATGTTCTGGCTTCTGTATATACAGACATCCTTGGCCTCCTACAGCGCAGCATTGTTTGTCCTCTCGCCTGGGATTCTGGTATCCTTTCTTGAATAATTGTTATTATGCATGGAGTCATCTGACCTCCGGACAACTGGCACTGTATGGGACTAGAAACACACACACACACACACACACACACGCACGCACGCACGCACGCACGCACGCACGCACGCACGCACGCACGCACGCACGCACACACACATACATACACACACATACATACAGCCATACCCAGCAGTTTTATAAAGAAACATCTATATTTGGATATAATATTTTGTTATTTATTTATAAAATTAAGACCAAGAATCAAGCTCCATCATGAACCTTCAAGATTATGTTCATCTGTAATCTGTTGAATGTTTTATTTAGACTAGGCCCAGTGATGGGGTCCAATCACAGATAAGCACCAAAGGTGTTTGGACCTGAGCTTATTCTAAACATCATCTGTGTTCTTGGTCTTAGTGTCTATATTTCTACTTCAAAATGAGTAAACTCATATCATATACGTATACATAAAGATTTCTGCACTTTATTCATTAACAGAAGTATCGCTAGTCTAAGTTTCAATCCGGCATTAGCTTGTGGTTTGTCAGAACGTTGGGTCCCAGTGAGACTTTGGTGTTTGCTAACAGATAAACATCTAAACAGGAAGTGGAAGAGAGGATTGAACAACTACGTAACATCTACATAAGGCTTCTCAGTGTTAGAACGTTTAGTAAGTATTCGACAGCTTATTAGAAAGCTTTGACTGTAGTTTTTCCAAAATAACGTGTTCTTCTGTAATAACGGTTTGCTTTACAACGTTATTAGCTCTACAATGTTTGTGGTTTGACAAATAAGAAAATGTTAGCTAAGCGTTAGCTAAAAATATAGTAACGATGTTGAATGAACGTTTAGGATAGGTGCGTTTAGAATACCAGAAAACTTTCTTGGAAGTAGAGTAAAAGCTCTGCTAATTCTTAATTAGAGATCGCTTAGCTAGCATAACGACGTTTGAAATGCTAATCAGCCGTAAATTAATAAGCGTCATTTACAAAATGCCATAAAAGCTTACAGAGAGCTAAAAAATTAGAAAACTGTCTTAAATGATATAAATGACTTTTGTATTAGTGTATCAAGGATAAGTTTCATTAAATTAAAGTGACATTAAGAGCTGTACGATTTGAAGCTAGTACATGTAAATTTATGCAAATTTACACCAAATCAAGAGTGAAACATAGTTTATTTACAATTTATTTTACCCCCTAACTAACTGGATTTTCACTATGGCATTACTTGTAAATGTGAATGGTTTGTGAATACATTTGTTTACATCCAGCTTGATAAATCAGGCCCAAACAAAAAGATGCTTGCATCAGACCCTTAATAATACATGAAGTAATTTTAATATGCAATATATACACCCAAGTCTGTCTTTGGAATTCTGATATAAACAGGTCTTATTTTCCAAGAAATGCACGGCGATATGCATCAGATACAGCGTGACGTACAAAAACGAGTGACCCACGAGCCGTGGAACAATAGACAAAGCCTAAAACACACACACGCAGCTTTCTTGAAGTATGAACTCTGCACGCTTTGCTGGCCTTTTCTTTGTTTGTGCCAGGCACTGCCAAGCTTGGCACCGGGCACGGGTTGGTGGGAGGCAGCCTCCACCCCTCTGCTCGGCTCGACTCTAACTACTTCCATTGAAACGGGAGCTCGGGGATCAAAGCGACACCCTGCTGGGTCAAAGCGCCCTGCTTCCACACAAATCACCACGAGGGATGAAAGCAGGCACAAATAAAAATCACTTTCACTTGCTGAAATCTGGCTTCAAAGTGAGTCTGGGTGTAAATCAGACTTCACAAAAGTTATACCATGTCTCTCTCTCTCTCTGTATCTCCCTCTCTCCCTGTCTCTCTGTATCTCTTTGAAATGTATTTTATTGCTTCATTTCATGTCTTTATTTCTTTCTTTCAGCATGGCACCATTTTAATGACTAAAGGTCAGCAAAGGAAAGCTGCTCGTCTCTATCCTGAGGCATTAAGAAGCCATTGTTATTAGCTGGACTTGCATGTTGTATGCATGAGTCTTATACACAAGGAGCGACAGACGAGCGAACAATTCTCCTTTTGTAGGAAAACACCACACTAATCCCGGCAGTGTGAAACATGTAACGAAGGCCCTCCTACACTGTTCTGTATGCGCTGGAAAGTCACTCGTGTGGGCTTTGTGTGGAATTTCAGAGAGGCATCCAGTCAAACATAACATGATCACCAAGTATAACAACTGTCAGAGATGTCCAGTGCTTAAAGTCCCATCTGATTTAAAAAGGAAGATTATGCACGTGGATTTTATATTACAGAAAAACACTTAAGAAGAATTTAGTTGCTGTGGATCTAGAGAGCAAATTTGTATCAAAACATACAGTTTTTCCTTAATTACAACCCTCACGTTATAAATTCTGTACATATAGCAGTTTTTTACAATAGGAATTTATCAAGTTGGACGTGAACAAACTGATCCAAATTCATCTTTCATATGTCGAAAAATGTTCCTATCCTCAATCCGTTCCTGAGTTTGTTTAAATGTACAGAAATATATCATATAAAATTATTGAACAGCTTCAAATCGTACACCCGTCAACTTTTTTAGTTCAGTTAGATGCCCCAACATTAAGCATTTTCAGTGAAGACCGCTGAGACACAGCCACTTCATTAGGATGAAAGTAATGGCGCCCTGTTGAAGGAGGAGGTGATATTGCATGTCTATGGTAGCTGATGCACTGCATTGGCTGAGTTGCATTACTGGAAGATTTATGACATACTGTATGACATTTAGGGGGTGCTCTTTCACCACGTGGTCACCATTTTGTCATTTTCAGCTTTCTGGATGGAAATCTCTAAAGTGAATGCGTATAGTCATTTACGGGTGATTTGGATCGATTAACTAATAGGCACACAAGTATAAAGAAAATCATTCATTAGAATCATTTGTGGAAATGTGTTGCTGATTTTATTTTAGACTCTGAAAATATTCACACACATCTTTACTAAAAATGTACAGTATACATATATCAAAGTTTGACATATAGGTGGTGTCTGAGTAAAGTGTTGAGCCACAACTATGTACCCTGTGCATGGGGGTGGAGTCATAGTGGATGAGGCCACACCCATCCCATTAGAAAAGCCATTTTCTTTACCCTGCTTGTATGCGTAAAAGAGTAGATTGTTTTGTCTCTTTTTTTGCATTTTGCTGTAATTTCATGTCACACAGATCAGGAGTAAGAAGCTTTCTTGATTTTATCTGGAGAAATCCTCAAAAAATAGTAATAAATACCTAAAAACAGATTTTTAACTCATTTTTCAAAGATTTACTTCTTTTAGACAGACTTCTAAACTTTGTATGTCTCACTTTATATAAATATAAATTATAACTTTGTACAGCTGCAAGTAGCTGTTTAACAAGCCCCGCCCCCTTGTTCACTTGTTTCCCTTCCCCTCGGGACATTACAGTACTGATCTTCAGCCAGTCTCCTAATCCTGTAATCCTGTTTCAAGTATTTAAAAAAAAAAAATAAATTAAATATCTTCTTTTCATGCTCTTTCCAGTCCACATTCAGACGTGCCGAGCTCTGATGGTCATATCCGTGCTGTTGGGCTTCATTGGCATTATAGTGAGTGTGATGGGAATGAAGTGCACCAGGGTGGGTGACAACAACCCCGCCACCAAGGGCAAGATCGCTGTAGTGGGAGGAGGTCTCTTTCTTTTAGCAGGTACACACACATGGAGTGTGATATTTTCACTAACATCACAATAATGACACTTTGAACAGTTCATAACGTCATATGGCTGACATATGGGCTTCATAAATAAGCGAACTCATATCAGAGTGATTGGAAACTCCTCTCTCTTCCATAATCATCTCACAGGTTTTGACATAAGCAGGATATAAATCTTTATAAAAGATTAATGCAGTGCTAACAAATGTGTTATAAAGGTACAGTAGGTGCAAAATGAGACTGAAAAAAACTGAAGTATTTAACATTGCCTCAATATGTGATCTATATGTGATTTTTTTATTGAGCAAGATAGCATGTGAGGAATAATAATAATAATAATAATAATAATAATAATAATAATAATACTATAAAAACCCTATGGCTGTCCAAAGCATAACTGAATTTCCCATGCGAATCAGGAAAATGGTCCTGGTAGTAAACAAGTTCTAGATTTGATCATTTCTGCGTTAGCTTAACAGATAAACAAGTAAACAGGAAGTTGGGGAGTTTTCAGGGGAACTTCTGAACATTCATAATAAACACTCTGTGATTTCTCTTCTGATTTGTGGTTAGGTTTGTGTACGATGGTGTCTGTATCCTGGTATGCAACGCAAGTCTCCACTCACTTTTTCGACATAAACACACCTCTGAGTGCCAGGTAAGGAAATGAATATTCATTGATTTTCTAGAATTTGCATCTACATCTGCATTTACATCTGGGCAAAACTCTACAAATAACCAGTTATATAGAAAACTGATCTGAGGTTTCAGAAATCCCCAAAATGGCTCATTTGTTTATAAACAGCACTTTCCTAAGTGTTTTATTGCTCTGATACCACAGCAGTTTTTTTTTAATTATTACAATTCTCTTCATCCGCTATTATTTCTCTCTTGAATTAATAGGACAAAAAGAAACAAACAAACAACAACCAGAAAACAAAACACAGCTTGTCATATTACAGACAAACTCAGCTTTACCTCTGATACTGGAGACTCCTTCCATAAATGTTAAATATAGCAAAATTTGCAATCCGGTTTGTAATCCATTTATGCACCATACAAGTCCCTGTGAATGAGCCGTTTCCATAGCAACCATACTGTATTAAAACGAGTGCATCAATATAAACCTAAAATAATAAATCAACAACTTCTGACCAATCAGAATTCTCAAATAAATCCTTAATACTTAGACACCTTAGACTTCCATCTTAAAGCATATTAAAGCTGGCAGAAGTTAAAAGTTCTCGATGAACCAATATGTTTTGAAGAGTAGGTGATTTGTTTTCTAATTCATCCGGCTCATACATATATATATATATATATATATATATATATATACAGCTTAACACAATTTCCTTTAAGTGTTACCAAATTTAACCTTTCATTCTTTCAGGTATGAATTCGGCTCCGCCCTGTTTATCGGCTGGGCGGCGGCCTGCTTGACGATCCTGGGCGGCTCCTTCCTCTGCTGCTCCTGCGCTAACGAGGCGCGAGGCGGGCAGCAGTACTACCGGCAATCACAACCCTCTACTTCCAGGGAGTACGTCTAAAAACAAAAACACAACTACAATCACAACTACAAGTGTGAATTAAAAAAAAGTGTAAAAATGTAAAGACCGGCGGGCGAACGAGACAGAGCTCCTCCCCTTTACCAGGATTACACCCCTGTATCTGGAGTAGTTTATTCCTCTTATCTAGATTACCCTTTAAACACACACATTCTGCTTTCACACTATACATACAGTATGTGCACAGTGCAAATCAGCTGCTAAAGCACTTTTTTCTTCCTTTCATAGAAAAGTTTTTGGGCTTGTGCTTGGCAGAAGAATGTAGAGGTCGATTTTGGCTCAGATTCCTTTTGAAATACCTTTCATGGGAAAAACAATATCATATAAAAAAATTATCTGGAGTTTTGCAAAACAAATCGCCAAAGTGACAAGTGCAAAAGTGCAAGCGGTGTAATCTGGGATCAGGGTTTATTCATTGTAAAAAATGAGTCAGATCATGTGATTAGGTGAAGAATGAGAGAACTCTGGATATGTAAGGAGAAGGGGAATGTTCATAGTGCTTTTTCCTTCTTGCCTGATCTGGGCTGCATGGTTGGAGCTCTGTTTGTCAGCTCGGAATTTCCTCAAACCTTCACCACTAAACTCTCACTCCACTGAAGAGACCGGCGGTTATAAGCATTTCACTTTCTACTTATGAACAGGTTAGAAGACATTAATACACTTTCAATGAGCTAAGGCCATATATATATATATATATATATACGGTATATATGAGTACATTCAAGACATTTTATAGAGCATTTATGAGGCATTTATAAGACTTATGAAAATGCAGTAACACTGTCTGTGAAGGCCGTGTGCATAAAGACTTATGATTACATTCATAACATGTTTAAATGTGTTTGTAACGTATCGCACACATCAATATCATTATTTATAAAAATGCATTAGTTGGCATTATACATTACAGTACATACAGAGAATGCATTATACATGGTGCTTGTTCCATTATTGCATTACATCATCATTATATTTTCCACATAATGTGTTCATCATACATGTAGCCTTCATAGAAAGTGATACTGATGTTGTCTGTGGCCTCGATGCACTTTTACAGAAAAGAAAAGCATGACTTAGATCCCAAAACGTACTTATTGGATATTTCAGTAACACTTTCCATAAGTATTCATAATGCATTATAAAACATATAGAATACTGAATACATAATACTTCTGCAATGTAATGCATGACACAAGGCTGTATAGTCACATGTGCATGCACTACACTTGTGTATGAGTTCATAAAGGTTCATTAGCCTGTCATTTGAGAAATTGAAGTGGTTATAAAGCATTTTAACTTTCATTACATTATTAATACACGGAGATTATAATGTGTTATGCCAACTGATTTGATTAAGTTTCTGTATATTCATGGTTCATGCATATTATGAGCGTTCAGCATACAGACTCATGACAGGCATTATGCATTAATACATGTTTTTATAATGCATTATGAATTATGTACACTTCCGGTGCATTACATTTTTCAACCAGATGTTTCAGTTGATGGAAAATCCATCAAATGAACTAAGAAGTGGTAGAAAGTGGAATGCTGAACTCTTGTCTCTTGTGTTTGTTTGTCATCACCACATCTCCAGAGAGCTCGATCAGCCATTTATACCATGCGTTCATCTATTTTAAAAAAATAACAACATTCAATTTTTTATCTGTACTAATAAACCAAAAGTCCAGTTTAGGAATACCCAATAAGACTTAAGACATTTATGATATCATTCAAAAATTCATAAATGACTTTATCCTTTATCTCACTCGTGCATGAAATGTGACTGAAATGTGTTTGTCCAAAAAAAAAAAAATTTGTCGTGTTTGTCGCATTGTCGTGCTGGAACAGCATTTGGCCTGTTAGTTCCAGCGAAGTTAAGCTGTAATGTTACAGCACAATTCTGTGTACAGTTCTGTGATTCCTACTCTGTGGTAACAGCTTGAGGAAGAACCATACACGTATGGTCAGGTGTGCACACAAACGTTTACTGTAGTGTACATTGTCTTTTTCATTCTGTCCATCGGGGATGAAACTTTTGCACTCGGAAGTATAGCTTTCCCATTCTCGATATAATATGTAATATATTTCACATCACCATCTGAGTACTATTTACATCATCGTCATCTAGCGAACACTGAAACACGTCCCTCACTGGACTTCCTGATTTTTAAAAAAAATTTGGATTACATAAAACTATACAAAGTAAAAGCCCTCAGGGAATGTACGTGATGTCAGAGCTACACATTCATCAATGCTTTAATACCCTTACTGACCTTTCCATGTCGGCTACAGAACCTGAGCGTGTGTTAACACATTAACTCGAGTTTACGAGCAGGTTGAATCGTCCTCTAATGCTGTTCTTCTCTGGCTTGTCTTCTTGTCTTCCATAATTCAGGGCTGAGTTATTGAGTGAGACTAGTTTCCCTGACTGACCAAATCTCCCTGCCTTTACTCGAGGACTGCTCAAGCGCCGCCCTCTGTTTCTCTCCCTACTTCTACTTCTACTTCTACTTCTACTTCTACTTCTACCTAGAGTTCAAATTCGGATCTTTGTCTCTCTGCTATCACGTCTTCATTCTTTAAGTCAGAACCTGATGAAAAAAAAAAAGTGGGTTGAAGTGTGCATTGTGTGTGTGCGTGTGTGTGTGCATGTGTGTGCGTGTGTGTGTGTGTTTTATCCTACGCCCCTAAATCTTATCAATGTGTACGCGTTATTCTCTCTAACACACGCAACAAGTATGATTTTCTTTTTAGTTTTGACTGCAGACTTAAACATGTCTTTTTCTTTTAAATTGCAGAGCAAATGTTAAAAGTTCTCCACCAGACAAAGGGGAGCAGTTCTTGTAGTTTGGGAGAGGGCGACTCCGTTGGTCTCACGCTGGGTTAGATTTTGGCAACTGACAAGACACTCTCTTGGTGAATAAATCAGTAAAATAAATAAAGTTACGATTAAAACAAAGAAAAGAAAAAGAAATGCCTATGTTAATGTTAACAACAACAACAAAAGAAAAACAGAAATGGCGAACTACTGTTATAAACCATCTGTATTGTTTACCATCTTGTGCATGCTTCTGAGTGCATTCTTAAATATAAAAATAAAATAAAAAAACTAAAAAAAAGACATAATGTAAAAAAATGAGATGAGATATATAAAAATGAGACGATGTACTGTACAGGCCTAGTATTGCTTTATACACCACTGAAAATTAAACATAAAACATAGAGTGAGCCAAACGAAGAGATTGTGAATCTCAAAAGAAGAAGGAAAGATTTTTGTTTTGTAATTTTAGACCTCAGTTTTCACGACACTTGATTCAGGGTACGTAAATGATGCATTTGATCAGTTATGCAAGATATTCACTGTTATTGTGTAGAATAATACCGTTTAAATCTCCTAACCATAAACAAGCTTTCACTTACATTTGACTTTTTTTGTTTTCCTAATCTGAGCAACACTGACATGACTTTCCTGTTCATTCAAGGAACATCCGTTATGTCTGAGGCTTCAGTGTAACGACGTTTTATTGTATTATCGTAAAGAAATTTGGTATGTGCAGTTTCAATAAAATAAGACCCAGATACACAGAACAGATGCTTTGTGCTGTTGCGATAGGTTATTATTATTTTATTATTTTAATTCTTTTTTTAAATATTTTTTTATTTAAATTTTTATTCTTTTGCTTTCTCTCTTTAAACACTTGGTGCACAAATGATTTGTGGAGATGAATTTCTGATTCCTGGGCGGCCGACTCAGGGGTTATGGTTCAGCTCACACTGAGTCGCACTTGTCTGCTTTCTTTAGCAGTCATTCGTCTGATGGCTGTTTGTTCGCATGTAATCACAACCCCTTCTGGTCTGGATGTTTTCCAGCCAACATGTCCGCTAATATTGAATTATGTATCATCTCATATAAAGTGTCTTCTGTTTTGTTTCTGTTTTGAAAGGAAATAAAAAAAAATCATACAGAACGAATGGAACTGTGTTTTTTGTAGATATCTGGGATAATTTTAAATAAAAAAATAATAATCTGAAAGCATAACGTTGTGTATATAACGTAGGTATAATTTATAAATGTAAAAAAATCCAAGTATAACGTTGGACTAATTTACAGTGCTGATGCCAAAATGGTCCCCCAAATGGTTTCTTTAGTAAAAAGCATAAGTAAATAAATAAAAAGTAAAATAAAAGTTATATTAATAAATAAAATAATTCATTAAAAAAATGAGTGAGTGAATGAATGAATGAGTGAATAAATGAGTGAATGAATAAATAAATAAATAAATAAATATACAAATAAATAAATGAGTGTAGGGCGGTGTAGCTCAGTGGTTAAGACGTTGGACTACTGACCAGAAGGTTGGGAGTTCAAATCTCACCACAGCCAAGCTGCCACCGTTGGGCCCCTGAGCAAGGCCCTTAACCCTCAACTGCTCAGTTGTGTTAATGAGATAAAGTCGCTAATAAGTCGCTCTGGATAAGGGCGTCTGCCAAATGTCATAACTATAAATGTAAATGAGTGAATGAATGAATGGATAAATGAATAAATGAAGGAATAAGTAAATGAGTAAATGAATGAATAAAGAGTGAATGAATGAGTGAATGATTGAATGAATGAATGAATGAATGAATATAAGAAAGTAATTTTAGTCATATTGATCCATTATAAGCTTTTGAAACCTGCAGCATGTGAAAGTTTTTTAAGGTTTAATTTTATCGAAAACAAAATGTAATTAAATATTTTACAAACTACAAAAATCTTTAAAAATATTTTCATAATAGTATTTTGCCCAACAATAATAACAATTTATATTTTTTCATATTAAGCAAGTACATACAAATATGTGCATTATTATTATTATTATTATTATTATTATTATTATTATTATTATTATTGTTGTTGTTGTTGTTGTTGATTTGCAGCTCAGGGGTTCGGGACTTGCTGAAGGTCTTTGTGACTTCTTGTTTGCATCAGTTTAACACCTGGTCTTCACTCTACGTCAATCCTTACACCTGAATCGTTTCCTCTGTTCATTTTTATTGTCTCTTAATGTTTCCTCATGAGTGCCACGATTGTGTGAACCCCATGATGCCCTTCAGGAATTACAGGAAAAAACTAAAATGACATTTTCTTCCTGCGTGGACTTGGCGAGAAATCAAAGCCATTAATCGGATTGTTGGAGCTGAGCTGGTGGTTAACGCTGGAGGCTTTCTCCAGAGAAAAACAGGATACGGGGTATTTAATGCAGGATTCAGTAATAACTCAGTGCTCATGGTTTTGTCTTTAGTGACCAAACGGTTGTACATTTTAATCTCAGACCTGCCCCAAAGCCAATACTGGGCTCTTTAAGAAAATCTACTGCTTAGCTATTTTTGGATTGTGTTTGATTAAAAAAAGGGAAATATGAATGTAATAATGCTTATAAAGAAGAGTTCTTTACTTTCAGCCCTCAAGTTGAGTAAGAAACAACATGCTGAAATTAAAAACTCTACCTTAAAGAACAAAAAAGCAGATAAGGATTAAAAAATTCTAATCTGACTCCATCAGGTACTAATCTCAGCCTGAAAGTCAGAATTTACACAAGCTGAACATCTCAATCAGGAGTCACTACAACCCCCGGGTTCATTTAGAGAACTAACATCAGATTAGAGTGTTATCTGTCATCAGGGACACATTTTCCTTTGAAACAGCAGCTAGAAATTAATTTCTTGAGCTAAATTATGAATGTGCTCATATCCAAAAGATCACGACCAATATGTAATGATACATAACTTCAGCTTATAATAAATAAATAAATTAAGGTTATAAAAAAATCCACAAACACCTTGTGGCATGATGTCATAGGCAAATAATCAACAATGTGGTAGCGTGATGAAGCAGAATTACTCTAACAACACAGATGTTGATGGTTATAACCAAAGAATGATGTCATACTTTTTATTATTTTTATCCATTTACAGTTACATTTAATGTTATAGAATGTCCAAAAAATGAAACCAAGTTAGTTCCTGTTATTAATTAAGTTATAAAAGATATAAAATATTCTCTCTCTTTCCTGTGTACTAAAAATTTAAAGCGCTGACACTGGAGACTCCTTCCCTTCATCTGAAATAAACATCACACCTTTTAAAATCTGCTTTTTTACTAAAAATCTCCCTGTGCAAGTTGTTAATATAGAAACGATAACATATTAGGAAGAGTGCATTAATAGAAATAGATAAAAAAAAAATGAATCAATACTTTCTGACTAATCAGAATTCAGTACTTATTTAAGGTAGGTAAAATACATGCAGTATTTTTAATGTAATGGGGGTTTTTTTTGTTTGTTTTTTGTTTGCTTTTTTTTTAAACATTTTTGGATCTTGATAAGTATTGAAGCAGTGCACCCTGGTGGTGAAAAAAACTTTTACTATTAAGGTCATCTAGCGAGTACTGTATAATGACTTATGAATAAATTCATAGCATGTTATTCGTAACATCATTATAATTATTCAGGAGAAAAAAAGGCACTACTGTTGTTAACATTGCTTATAATGCACATATAAATTGTTCACAGAATGCATTTAACAAAGTATATCACTATTCTATCTTCTTATAATGCACTATTCAAAGCTGGACAGGATGATGTAAGGTGTTACAAACACTACTTATAATGCAATACTATCTGTAATCATCTGTAATACTTAATAAAGATCCATAGTGCGATTTCATAAAAAAAAAATTATAGCAAATAATGTAATCAACTCGCAGTTTGCACTTCTACAATTACAGACTGTAGTCCATCTGTTTCTCTACATACTTTGTTAGTCCCCTTTACTCTGTTCTCT
>JAOVVH010000001.1:14699538-14712048 GCA_028566435.1 Scorpiodoras heckelii
GAGAGAGAGAGAGAGAGAGAGAGAGAGAGAGAGAGAGAGAGAGAGAGAGAGAGAGAGAGAGAGAGAGACGGAGAGAGCAGAGCGAAGAGTCTCCTCACCCAGCTGGTCCTGAACCACAGTACACTAACGCACACTAACACACACTAACACGGTTCTACATCAGGAGCAGTCGGACACCAGAACAATCAGACCAAACCAAATTATAACACTACAGAAACAAAACTACACCACACACTGGAACACACACACAAGCACAAAGCAAAATGCAGTGCTATCTGGCCCTAAATCGACAGGACACTGTAGCGGACGACCTGAGCACAGTGACTGATATTAAACACAGAACCACATTAACAAAGTACAGACTCAGTGCTCACACACTCTCCATACAGACAGGATGCTGTAGGACATATGGGACAGAGCCGTACTTCCTAACAGAGTGCAGCAAATTGAAACATTTACGGGAAATATATTTTAAAAAAATTTCAAATGACACATTACAGTACGTGTCTGTCTGCCATAACCTGGAGGACAGTGAGTAACACACACACACACACACACACACACACACACACACACACACACACACACACACACACACACACACACAGCCCTGTTTTCTTCCAGTTAGTTCCAGTTAATTGTTCTGAATAGTGCTTTTCTATTTTATTTTTTTTTATCCTAATTTTGTTGATACATTTGCATCAGAGAGAAAGACTGAGAGTGACAGAGAGAGAGAGAGAGAGAGAGAGAGAGAGAGACTGAGAAAGCAACACAGATAGAGAAAGAGAGAAAAACAGAGAGAGAGAGTGAGAGAAAGACAGAGAAAGAGTGACAGAGAGAGAAAGACAGAGAGCGACAGAGAGAGAGAAAGACAGAGAGCAACAGAGAGAGAGAAAGAGTGACAGAGAAAGACAGAGAGCGACAGAGAGAGAGAGACAGAGAGAGAAAGAGTGACAGAGAAAGACAGAGAGAGAAAGAGTGACAGAGAGAGAAAGAGTGACAGAGAGAGAAAGACAGAGAGCAACAGAAAGAGTGACAGAAAGACAGAGAGCAACAGAAAGACAGAGTGAGACAGAGAGAGAGAGAAAGACAGAGAAAGAGTGACAGAGAGAAAGACAGAGAGAGCGACAGAGAAAGACAGAGAGCGACAGAAAGACAGAAAGAGTGACAGAAAGAAAGACAGAGAGCAACAAAAAGACAGAGTGAGACAGAGAGAGAGAGAAAGACAGAGAAAGAGTGACAGAGAGAAAGACAGAGAGCGAGAGAGAAAGACAGAGAAAGAGTGACAGAGAGAAAGACAGAGAGAGCGACAGAGAGAGAAAGACAAAGAGTGAGAGAGGGAGAAAGAGCGACAGATAGACAGAGAGAGCGACAGAGAGAGCGACAGAGAGAAAGAGAAAGACAGAGAGAGTGACAGAGAGAAAGAGAAAGACAGAGAGAGCGACAGAGAGAAAGAGAAAGACAGAGAGAGCGACAGAGAGAAAGAGAAAGACAGAGAGAGTGACAGAGAGAAAGAGAAAGACAGAGAGAGTGACAGAGAGAAAGAGAAAGACAGAGAGAAAGAGAAAGACAGAGAGAGTGACAGAGAGAAAGAGAAAGACAGAGAGAAAGAGAAAGACAGAGAGTGACAGAGAGAAAGACAGAGTGACAGAGAGAAAGAGAAAGACAGAGAGTGACAGAGAGAAAGAGAAAGACAGAGAGTGAGAGAGAGAGGAAGAGCGACAGATAGAGAGAAAGACAGAGAGATACATGAACCATGAACCAGTACTCAGAAGAATCCCATCATTTCCATTTTGTACTATTTCACACTGCACTCTGTTCACTGTACAGTTGTATATATATACAGTATATCCCCCTATACAATGCTGATAAACTCCCACAATGCACTGCAGTGGGGTACTGAGCAGACAGTGTACCCCAGGGTATAGTGTGCTCCGTATGTTTAAGTCAGTAGAGATGGATCAGGGACTAGGATGCCATCTTGGACACAGTGTGGAAGTTGAAACAGATCACACATTTATGGGGATGAAATCAATCATTAACGCATATAAATGCATCTGATAGACTGTGACTCGCCCCGGGAGACTTAAAGAACACGATTCTGAAGCGTCCAAACTGCACAGTTCGGGTTTGACACGCAGACTGACGCCACAACACGTCTCCAACGCGGCCTCTTTGTGTTTCTGAAGCAGTGACCGCGCAACCTAACCCGCGCACACAGAGGCAGACGGAGAGAAGGAGAGGGGGAGGGTCAGGCGCGCGGCTCTGACGGACAAAATACGCGGCCAATCAGGACGCGAATGCGCTTTCGAACGGGCCAATGGCGACGCGGGGTCAAAAAGCGCGCGCGCCGCGACTACTGGGACGGGCGTTTTTTTTTTTTTTGTGCAGGACAAGCTCCGCCCCAACAGAGCGTGAGCGTGTTAGGTTGCGCGAGGGCTGCAGTTTCAGTTTGTTTTATTCACCATTTTGTGTAGCTGAAGGTAAAATATTAAAGTAAAAGCCTTTCAGCGCGGCAGAGGCTCCACACCGCTTTTATTTACCGTCACCGATCCGGGGGAAAAGGGGGGCGTCGGTGCTTTTTATGCGACGGTACACTGAGCGTGTCAGGCGGTGAAGCTGTTTTTTATTTTCACGCTTTTTCTTTAAAAAGGAGAGAGGAAAAAAAGCCTCCGGAGTTCCTGCAGAAATGTCCAGACCAGTGAGGTAAGCTAGGCTGGGGTTAAAATGTCCTCCTCGCGCGCTGCTGCGTTGATCGCACGCGTGCACTCCGGAGTTTGTTGCGTTTCACGCACGTGCCCGCGTCGCATCGCGTCGTGTCGCGTCGCGGTGTTTATTAATAAGCGCCTGGTTTTACTCCGTGTGTTTTGTGTGATTTGTGTTTATTCACGTCGGGTTTGTTGACGCCGTTGTGCGCGCTCTCTCTCTCTCTCTCTCGCCCCTGTGCACCCTGCATGTCTGCACACATGTTCTGCATGCTTCATTTTGTTCCCGTCCTAATGTGCACGAATCATCCGGGTTATAACGCAGTGCTGAAGACGTTTACATTGTGTCTGAGAAACGCACTGGGGTTTTTTCTTTCTCCGAGCAGGAACATGGCCTCCCATTCATCCTACACTCAGGAACGGCTCGACACTCGGGGCTCCACGGACCCCTGTCTGTCTGTCTGTCTGTCTGTCTGAGCAGAAACACCGCGCTGTTCCTTCTGCACCTATTATACATTTCTGTCCCAATAGATCATTTATATCTTTATATTTTTATATTTAATTTGTGTTCAAAACGTTTCATTTAAAAAAAAAAAAAGACGCTGCTGCGGGTCGCACTCGATTAACATGACGGAGTGACGCGTCAAAGGGGCGGGGTTTATGACCACGCCCCCTGTTTTAATGTAAATCCACCGTTTTTAGATTTTATTTTTATTTATGTAAAAGTTATCATCATTAAAAAAAGTCCCTCATTTAAAGTCAGTGTCTCTGCACTGTTCAGATAAAGGATGTAAAACATTTTTTTTATCTCAAAATGTAAATTATATAATGTTTGTAATTTTTTTTTCTCTTTTTTTTTGGTTTGGTTATATATATATATATATATATAAAAGAAACTCCTGTAAACTAGGATAAAAAGAGAATTAAACACTACAAATTTGATCTGAAAATGTAAATGAAATAATGTGTGTAATTATTTTTCTCTCTTTTTTTGGTTTGATATATTTAAAAAAAAAAACAACACTGTAAACTAGCATAAAAAGAGAGAGAATCGAGAATTAAACACTACAATTGCTAATGCATGTCGGAGCCGAGTAAAGAATTAGGAAGCCGTATGCAAATAAATTTAATTATTTAAATGAATTAAAAAAGAGAAAAAATAAGGCTAAGGTCACGCCGATGACTTTTGGGACTTCAACCTCAAAATTATTATTTAAAGACAATATTTACAGGTCATTCAGATAAAGGACACAAATCATTTTGATCTGAAAATGTAAATGAAATAATGTGTGTAATTATTTTTCTCTTTTTTTGTTTTGTTAAAAAAATGCTGGAGATTTATATATATATATATATAAAAGAAACTCCTGTAAACTAGCATAAAAAGAGAGAGAATCGAGAATTAAACACTACAATTGCTAATGCATGTCGGAGCCGAGTAAAGAATTAGGAAGCCGTATGCAAATAAATAAAATGATTTAAATAAATTAAAGAAGAGAAAAAATAAGGCTAAGGTGACACCGATGACTTTGGGGACTTCATCCTCAAAATTATTATTCAAAGATAATATTTACAGGTCATTCAGATAAAGGGTGCAAAACATTTTGATCTGAAAATGTAAATGAAACAATGTGTGTAATTATTTTTCTCTCTTTTTTTGTTTGGTATATAAAATAAACCTTTTGATGCTGATTGATAGATTTGTAGTCAGTGAAACTACACTGAGGGGGAAAAAAGGAAGTAAGTCACATTAAAAACTGTAATGTAGCTAATTAATAAATTGCCGTATGCAAATTTCATTTATTAAAATAAATTAAAGAAGAGAAAAGAACTAAACAAAGCGTAATGAAAAGTTCAGAGATTTCAGCGAGCTACAGTTTGTGAAGCTGAGATGAGCTGCGTTCAGTCACGGTTACGTTTAAGGGGTCGAAACTAAACACGGAAACTGGATATATTTTACAGAAGGTGTGAATGTTCATGACATCGGTGATATGATGGTCTGAATATCTGTGCGGTTCATTACATCACGTCTCTCGATTTTACTGTAAATGAGATCACTAATAAATGGCTGCATATGGGCTGTTGAATAACTTATTAATCTATTATTATTGAGTTATTGTTATTATTATTATTGTTATTATTATTATTATTATTATTTAATCAGTGCCATAAATAATTCATTTTCTTAATGAAAAGTTCAACAGTAACTTTCAAACAGCAGAAATGTATCCAGCTGCCCTCCTCCCAAATTAGTTAAATAATATAATGCATGAATAATATATAATACAAAATAATACACACATACAAATATGTACAATATTAAAAAAGATTAATATGTAATATATTCAGAATATGCAAATATGGAAAGGTTTATGCTGTTTAACCATTTTTGAAAGTGATTGTGTGTGTATGTATAAATAAAATTATTTAGTCGTAAGATAGGAAAAAGCAAATATTAAACATTTTCAGAAAAACTATATAAGAATTAAATCACCATACACACACACACACACACACACAACAATTTACACAATGCAATGAAAATGAAAAGGTCGATACGTAATAGCCTTGCAAAATAAAACACAAAATTTTAAGTTATAAAACAATAAAAAACAATCTTTTAAATGATTAATTTTTTAATTTTATAAATTTTTACTTTATTAACAATAATTTAAATATTAAACATATTAAATATTATAATATATAAATATATACATGTAAAATATTTAGTATAATATTAAATATAATTAAAAAGTGTAGTCTAATAAATACTGTAATAAAATATAATAATATAAATAATAAAAATAAAATAGGATTGTAATTAATAAATAATATAGTAAAAAAATATAATAATCAATGTGTAATTAAAAGGACGTATTGCAAAGAAATATAGAGACGCTCACATATTAAGACTTGAACCTCAGCTCAGTAGTAGAGCGCTGATTTGATTTGTAGGAGTTTATTGAATCTCTGTTGATCCTTTCCTCTGTAACTGACCCCATTAGTGAGCGGTTTATGATTCACGGTGCTGCTGATATTTCACTGTATCTCGTGAGGTTACTCGGCCCACGAGGCTCTACACTGTCACCCTTTACAGTTGTACCATCGGCACCACGACATCGCCTTTATTTAGTTCTAGTGGCCCGAGAAGAAGGTCCGGTCCTGATGTCGAGGTTAGTAATGCGGCCTGGATCACGACATCACATCGGAGAAACTTTCATGAACCGTTGTTGGAAAGTCGGGTCTTCTGGATTAAACTCACCGCCATTGACTTGCGAAGTCGATTTTAATGGAGTCGTTTGAAAGGTTATTAAGGACGCTAATGTTCTGTGACTGTTTTTTTTCCCTCTTGTTTCTGGAGCATCCAAGCAAAATTATCATCAACAATATTAACAGTGTTATTGTATTCATTCTACAGGAACAGAAAAGTGGTGAATTATTCACAGTTCAACGAATCTGATGAAGCAGGTAAAGTCGTGTTTTTAATTCTTTATTTATTTCTGTATTATTCACTTCAGAGTGAAAATTCATCTTTCATCATCTGCAGTGATATTCAGTCTGATTTTTCAGTTACGTCGCTGTAGCTTGGTGAGTGGGAGGAGGATATACTAACCAATAATCATTTCTCATAAGAAATATCTCTGCCACTTTAGGTTTAAGGAGAATGTGTAATGTTATTAGCTGTGCAGTCGGGAGCTGCTTGTTGGCAGTGGCAGCTAACTAGCAGGAATGTGGATTTTCAGGAATTCTGCAGTTATATGAAGTAAACATAAATTGGGAAAAAAACAACACAACATTTTCAATGTAATCCTTTCACATCATAGGTCTAACGTTCACATGGGCAAGATTTTCACTAGCTACGTTTCCATCGACTTGCGGCACAAACAGCAAACAAAAAAATACAGTTTCGTGAAAAGATATTTCTGCTCAGCTGCTAAAACCGTGTTATGTGGTGATGTCACTTCCTACAAAAAAAACAAAAACAGTTGTTGCATGAGTTTGGTTTGCTGACGACAGAAGTGGGTTTGACGTTTCCGCCTCTACTTTCATGCACCTTTGGCTTTCTTAACTTTTTCATAACAACTGATAAGGCTCATGAGACAAGATAGACAGACTCAGACAGCTGATAAATATCGTCCAGGTCACAATAATTATGTTCCAGCTAATTAGCACAATTATTAATATCCAAAGGAGACGGCGGTGAAATTAAACTATTGTCCACCTTAAAGGGCTACAGGAAAGCGTCTGTTTAATGCACGCTGCACCAAAATACTGTATATGGGAAAGACCAAAGCGCAGAACGTTACGTGTTTTTCATAATCGAGACTGAGAAACACTCGTCTCCTTCTCAGTCCGGCTAAACCTCTCCGCCATGCTGTTTGTGCGTTTTGTAAGAGCTTAAATTAGACGGAAATCCTGTCACATGACACTACATTTATATGTAACTGTTATTTTTACCAACGAAAAAGTTTCCAGTGCAGGTATTGTACATAACGCCAGGTATTAGTTGATAATTTGTTGACAAATTTATTTAATATTTATCTCATTTATTGACCAAATAAATTGTCGACATTTGTAAAAAAAAAAATTTACCAAAAAAATCCCGTTTCCATTGCCTACATCGTCATGCGTTAATAAAAGTGTCTTGAATGGAAACATGTAGCTACTGCTGCTAGAACGGTGCCATCTGTTTACTCATTTTTTACTTTTCATGAACATTATTTATAAAGTGTTATATTTGCTGCTTTGTTGTAGGAATGCTTCGTTATTTTATGTCCATTTTTTGCTGTAAATTTGTTTGTTAACTAAGGTTAAAAAATAAAGTGAAAAATGCACCAATAGAGTTTTATTCCATATTAAAAGCACAAAACATTTTCCATTTGCTGTGACACAAAGCAAGAAAATTTTACCACCCAAAGTCGAGAGCATGTGAGAGAGGGTGAAGTGGGCGGGGCTTCTAGGCTGTGCCAGTTAATATCAGCGAGTACTCAGATCAGTGTAGACTCCAAATCGTCACTAATGATGTGGTGATGGTGTGTGTTGTACTGGACACAGCAGTGCTGCTGGAGTTTTTAAGCACCGTGTTCACTTCCTGTAACTGTGAGACACATCCACCATATTGCTCCACCCTGTAGATGTAGATGTAAAGTCAGAGACAGTAGCTCGTCTGTTGTTGCACAGTTTGTCTTAGTCATCCTCTAATCCTTCATCAGCGCTCACAGGATGCTGGAGACTGGACATTTTTGCTTGGTGGACTATTTTCAGTCCAGCAGTGACACTGAGGTGTTTAAAAACTCCAGCAGCACTGCGAGTTAGCTTAGTTGTTGAGTTGTTAGCTGTGAGTTAGCCAGTTTGTTAGCAACTGGGTTGGCAAGCAATGTAGATTCCAATAATTGGCAATAAATTTGCTATATATATATATATATATATATATATATAAAGCATTTGGTATTTGTAGGATTTTATTTAATAACCATTTCCTGTTCGTAGTCCCACTTCCTCATTCTCGCCGCAATATCACCAAACCAAGGATGAGATACTAATTCACGACAAAGCTCCTAACGGCACTAAAACGGACGCCGGTTTGGGTCGCCGATCTCCCGGCCCCGCCTCTGACTCGAGCAGTCTAGGGTGACTGCGGCTTTAGTCATGTTGCCGAACCTCAGATGTGTTTGAAACGTTGTTTTCTGGGTTGTTTCCTTGAATGCTCTTTCTTTCTTAGATTCACATTTTGAATGACAAACGAAAAAATATTCAGACTTGACCATCGAATCTTTCATTTGATCGCTTTGTTGACTGATTTCCAGATGAGTATGAACACGACACGGAGAAGCCCAAGAAGGTGCGCGCAGCGCCGCGTGAAATCAAGCACAAGAAGTCCAAGAACTCGCAGGAGGAAAGGTGATCAATAAAACACCCCACCCACCCTGTGCCGTGCTCTTAGAGGAAATCAATCACCGACAGAACGCTGCAACTGTTACAGCCCTGACGTTGATTATTTTCCTGTAACCGCACGACCGTGTGCGTTTTATTCCTCTTATACTACAGCAGTCTTCCAAATTACACGTATCTATTCATTAAACACCACAGTGACACATTTATCTATTAACACTTACTTGTTCTTTGATGTTCTCCATGAAACTAACCGTTTCCTGTTCTCGCTCAGCGGGAAATCACTGCCATGGCAACCTAAATGAAAAGATCCAACGTCTTAAACCTGTCATTTAGATAAAACTCTTGTCCACGTGCTTGATCTCGGCATCTTATTTATTTATTATTTTTTTCAGCGATGACTCTGATGAAAAAGTCTCCAAACCTAAAAACGATTCAGCAGGTAAGCGAGACCGTCTCGAACCTACAGCCTCGACTCTGAGATCGAAGATTCACACACCTGTCTCAGATTGTTAAAAAAAAATAATCACCCCCCCATTTCTTTCAGATGATTTCGGTAGCGATGAAGACAACGACTTTGGGGAGGAAGAGGAGGGGGAGGAAGAAGGAGGAAGTGATTATGAAGCCAAGAAGGGGAAGAAGGGCAAGAAGGGTAAAGTGGAGAAGACTAGTAGGAGGTCCTTGAAGAGGAAACGGGCTTCCGGTGGGTGCCGCGAACTTTACCTTTCACGTCACCTTGGGTGTGGTGTTTAGTCCCGCTTCTGAGGGAGGTGTGTGTGTGTGTGTGTTGTGTTTCTCTCGGCAGATGAGAGCGATGAGGATAAGGTGAGCCGGAAGCCCAGGCAGGTGAGACAAGCCGCCTCCAAGGCTGCGTCCAAACAGAGAGAGATCCTTCTCGGGGACCGAGGGAGCGAGGATGAGGATAAAGACGAAGAAGAGCACGCCTACATGGACCGTGAGTCGTTTTCTTACAGTGAAACGAAGACCTTGAACGATAGTAGCGGCGGTTGAATAAAATCATTTGACTGCTTTTTGTAGCTGGAAGAAGTCATGTGGAGATGAAGGAGATCTAGGGTTCGGTCCTCCACCCAGCCACCGTCTGTCTCACCGCTACACTGACCTCTAGTGGTGTGAGATGTTCACTACAGTAAAGCAGCTCAGCATCAGTTCACAAAGACCAGTCTGTTTTAGGAACAGGGCTGAGAATTCTCTCCTTTCTTCTTCATGTCTTCTTCCTCTTTCTGTCTCTGCTTATTTCTGCCTTTCTCCTTCATTTCTGCCTTTATGTCTTCCCCTTTGTCTCTTCTTCCTCTTATTATTATTATTATTATTAATATTATTATTATTATTCCTTTTTTGTCTGTTTTTCTTCTTTTTTTTCTCACTCTCCTTCTCTTTTTATTCTTCTTATTTCTGTTTGTCTATTTCTCAAATTCTTTCTCTCTGTCCTCCTCCTCCCCCTTCTTTCTCTTTTTTTCTGTCCGCCTGCTTTTTTCTCTTTCTTTCCTCCTCCTCCTCTCTCTTCTTCTTTTTCTCTCTGTCCTCCTCCTCCTTCTTTCTCTTCTTTTTTCTCTCTGTCCTCCTCCTCCTTCTTTCTCTTCTTTTTTTCTTTGTCTTCCTCCTTCTTTCTCTCTGTCCTCCTCCTTCTTTCTCTTCTTTTTTCTCTCTGTCCTCCTCCCCCTTCTTTCTCTTATTTTTTCTCTCTGTCCTCCTTCTTTCTCTTCTTTTTTCTCTCTGTCCTCCTCCTCCTTTTTCTCTTATTTTTTCTCTCTGTGTCCTCCTCCTTCTTTCTCCTTTTTCTCTGTCCTCCTCCTCCTTCTTTCTCTTTTTTCTCTCTGTCCTCCTCCTTTTTTCTCTTCTTTTTTCTCGCTCTGTCCTCCTCCTCCTTTCTCTTCTTTTTTTCTCTCTGTCCTCCCCCTTCTTTCTCTTTTTTCTCTCTGTCCTCCTCCTCCTTCTTTCTCTTTTTTCTCTCTGTCCTCCGCCTCCTTCTTTCTCTTCTTTTTTCTCTGTCCTCCTCCTCCTTTCTCTCTGTCCTCCTCCTTCTTTCTCTTCTTTTTTCTCTGTGTCTTCCTCCTTCTTTCTCTTTTTTCTCTCTGTCCTCCTCCTCCTTCTTTCTCTTATATTCTCTCTGTGTCTTCCTCCTTATTTCTTTCTGTCCTCCTCCTTCTTTCTCTTCTTTTTTCTCTCTCTGTCCTCCTCCTCTTTCTTTCTCTTCTTTCTCTCTGTCCTCCTCCTCCTTCTTTCTCTTTTTTTCTTTCTCTGTTCTCTTCATTCTCTTCTTATTCCTGTTTGCCTATTTCTTTTCTTATTTCTCTCTCTCCTCTTTTTCTTCTTCCTCCTCCTGGTGGTGTTTGTGTGTCTGGGATTCAGAGCTCCTGTCTGAGTCCTCTATGTACACGAGGGGACTGTGTTTGATTTTATTAGGAAGCAGATTTCTTTCTAAAGGTATTTTTTGCGTTTCCCTGAAATGGTGAAATCTTCGTTCACCCCCTGAGGTTTTGCCGCAGTCCCTGAGCTCTACTGAGCTCTGATGTTACTGAGCTCTAAACCAGTCACCAGGTTTAGTCTAGAAGTCTTCATCTACAGATGAAGCCCCAGTGATTTACTGGATTTGGGATTTATTTATTTTCTACTCTTGGAGTCGTTTGGGCTTTTTACTTTAACCCTGACAGTCGCTGTTAAACTCCTGTGTTACAGAAGAGTCCGGCAGCGATGAGGACTTCATGGTGGACGATGATGACGACAGCGACTACGGTCACTCCAAAAAGAAGGGCAAGAAAGTGAGCCAGAGAGGACGCAAGGTGGAAAAGAAGGAGAAGAAATCCCCTAAACCCAGACTGAAGGCCACAGGTACCATGCTTTAGTATAGACCCGGACGGAGAGATGGAAGGAAAGAGAAGACGGATGACGGGTAGAGGGAGGGTTAGATGGGCAGATGAAGAGACAGACAGGGGGAAGGTTAGACAGACACAGGGAGGGTTAGACGGACAGATGAAGAGACAGACAGAGGGAAGGTTAGACAGACACAGGGAGGGTTAGACGGACAGATGAAGAGACAGACACGGAGTTTTAGACAGACACAGGGAGGGTTAGACGGACAGATGAGGAGACAGACAGAGGGAGGGTTAGACGGACAGATGAAGACAGGGAGGGAGGGTTAGACAGAGGGATGGAGAGACAGAAGGACACTGGAAAAGGATGGAGAGACAGAGAGAGAAAGACAGATGGACATTCAGAGTGAGGCTGACAGACACAGATGAACTGAAAGATGGATAGACAGACCACCGGTTTTCCTCCATCTTGTTACTCTCTAGTGAAAACTCCCTGAGCGTTCTCCTACTCGATCGTTTGGTGTCAGAAATGTCTTTTTTTGCTTGAACAGATGTAAAAACTGCAGGTTCTTGTGCCGGTTTAACCCCCGTGTCCGTCTCACAGTCACCCCAAGCCCCATGAAGGGAAAGGGCAAAGGTCGTCCAAGTGCAGCCAAGGCCCTGGAGAAATCCTCACCTAAAGAGGAGGAGGAGCCCGAGAGCCCGCCGGAGGACGAAGAGGAGGACGAGGTGGAGAAGAAGAGCTCGCCACCGCCGTCCGCCAAGAAGAAGAAAAACACCCCCGAGGATGAGGAAGACGAGGAGGAGGAGGACGGTTCAGAAGAAGACGCACCGTCTGGGGAAGATTAGCCACCTCGCTTCTCCTTCACTCTCTCTTCTTTTCTGTCTTTTTTTTTTCCTTCCTCCTTTGGAGGTTTTTTAATTTCTCTGTGGTGACCTGGCTTTTTAAAAACCTGCAGTTTCTGTATCACAAAACCACATCGTCCTGGGATGCATCAGACTGTGTGTGTGTGTGCGTGTGTGTGCGTGTGTGTGCGTGTGTGTGCGTGTGTGTGCGTGTGTGTGCGTGTGTGTGCGTGTGT
>JAOVVH010000001.1:14758236-14772916 GCA_028566435.1 Scorpiodoras heckelii
AAGTACAAAGTGCAGCTATATGGGAAGTAGAACTGAGAAAATGGACAATGAGTGTAGAGAAAAGGAGGTGGTCATAAGGTTATGCCTGATCAGTGTATTTAAGAACAAATTAAAATGAATCTGATGATGAGAATCACTTTCATCAAAGGGAATGTCAAACATGTGTAAGAGAATTAAAACTAGAAAACTGACCTCTTGAACTGTACAGTTTATGAGCTTAAATTGATTAAATATACAGTCTGAAGCACAGGGACGTATTCAGTTTAAACCAGAGGACTAGTGAAATGTCAGTGATCAAAAGAACGCGTACTTCCTGTATGACCGCATTTAAATACATCATCATAAGCACTTTCTGTAAATAAACAAAACCACCATAGAACCTTTAAAAACTTTTATTTAAAAGTAGTTTGATACTAGATTGAATTTATTTTATTACCAAGTCTCTCAGGATGACTGAACAAGTGTTCAGACTGCTCCTGGTCTGCTTCATCCCCTCCCCATGTCCTCCATGTTCCTGATCTCTTAATAAAGGTTTCGATGGCTGATCTGCTCCCTGAAAGAGTGGAAAGTCCTGCATGTGAATTCTGAATACAAGTTTTTAAAAGCACATCGTAATTCAATCTGATTATAAAGCTAACTGAATCAGCCTCAGGCCATTCAAACCAATAGGCGGAGGTGAAACAAGCCGCTAGCGTCTCCCTCCGTGTACCGAAAACCTTTAAACGGTCACGGACAAACCCAAAATCGCGAATAAATTAAACTTACAAACCTTAGCAACAATTAAACACGATGGATTAATCAGAATAACTTGCGTCTGAAGATAATTTCCCCGCTCGCTGTACCACTTCTAGATTTAGCCAGCATCCAGAGCTTCCTCAAAATTCGGTCAGGATAAGGCATCTTCCTAGACAGCATTTTAAGGTGCCGAAGTATTGAGACAGGCTTCTTCACGGGAGCGTGAACAGGATGATGTCGGTTCTGAGACACACCCTACCAAACACACATGACTCCGCTGTACAGGTGTGTAATGAGGCTACATTAACGATCGTTACCTATCCGAGATTAACAAACTTTGCACTGCTAGGATGAACATATTTCCGCGAACAGTTCAGTTAAACGTACTAAATTTCATTCATTAAATTTACTGTTTCTGCAGTAATGTGTAGACCTACACAGAGTAGCAAGCTAGTGTGCAAGAAAGTGTTTGCGTGTTGCTTGGCAACAGCCCGTTACCCGTTCAAGTGTGGAAGTATTTGTGTAGGCGGAGCTGAATAAATGATTATATTAAGGTAAACTCGTGACCTCTTGTCGCTACTGTTAACTAGTAAACGGTGTTTGTAGAACTGTTGTATAAAAGCAATAGGACACTCGAGGTCGTGCTGTTATACTGAATATCAGCACGGCTGTGATTCAGTTGTACGCGCAAAGGCTGCAAGCTGATACCCAAGAAAACACAGCCGTGCTGATATTCAGTATAACAGCACAACCTCGAGTGCGATAGTGCTAAATTATCACTTCCTTTAACTGCCTTATTACTTCTCCGGAAGTTGCCGATTTTGACTGACATTTTTCTTCGCAGTTTCCGTCCGTCCTGAGCTCCACCCAGTTCTCGGTACCGATACACAGTCTGGACGGAACCAACACCCCGGGACCTCTCACACCAGACCCACAGAAGACATAGAGGATTAAAAAAAGAAGAAGAAGAAAAAAAAACAGAAAATAGACTGCTGGGATTGGTGGGTTTGCCTTTATGCAGAAACACACGTCCTGATCGTACTGCTTTGTTTTTCTGTATTAAGACGCAGAACCACCTGTTGACCAAAATCTCCCTTCGTTAGGTGTTTTGGGTGGAACTTCATTTTCAGCCTGAAGGGAGAGTTGTGACGGTGTTCCCTTTGCTTTATTTGTTTAAACAGACGACGAAATGTAGTTCCCGACAGGATTAGCGTTAACTTTTCTGCCGTTTCAGTTCGATGGTGTTTTTGTGCCGCTTGCCTTACAGACTGGAGATTGGCTTTCAGGGAAGTTACTGTTTGTTTCTTCAGGAGTTTGCACTCACCGAAAAGTGATTTTATCATCATTTTTTTTACCATCTATACAGGGATGCATCGATAACTTCAACCCCGATCCTACATCCCCCGAGTGCTCGTAGTTATCAAAATGGGTAACCAGCTTAGTATTAATCGATCATAGACATCACATACAGAACATTTCATTTAGCTGTTTGTTTAAATAGCAACCGTGAAGCGTGTATGTATATCCTTTAGCCAAGTTGATTTTAAATGAAAGTGAATTAGCTAGCTACTTTGTATTGCGTAGGGTTCCAGCTGACAAGTGTGATTTGTTTCACTTCTGTACAGTTTGTTTTTGTCAGAAAATCTCAACAACCATGACAGCAGCTGATCATCAACATACTAGATAAAGAGCTGTTATTTTCACTAACGCACTTTGTCACCTAGCTAGCATTTTAACCGCAAGACATTTTTTATCAGGTTATATTGTACAAGACGCTGTAGTTCTACTGCGTGATATTTTCTTAGACGTAGTATCATAAGGTATCGGAGCATTTTTTGAAAGCTTTACATTTGCCCAGTATCAGACCGATGCTCAATACCAGCGTCAGTATCGGTGCATCCCTACTTCTACATCATGAAGTCTCATATGTAATCACGTCTTTGCCAGGCCTATCCTCACGTTTCTTTGCCATTGCAACTTTTAACAAACCTTTCCTCATTTTGCACCTTTTTTTTGCCATAAATCTACAAGCACCTTGACACACCCACTCATACCAGTCATTTAACGACGCACTTACGCACTAATGATGTCTCAAAGACGTTTAAAACTCTTTTCAGAAATATCTAGAGATTGTAATCTAGGTTGGTTTTGGAAAAATAAGACACAGGGACTCAACATCCAGATGGTTATTTTTGTATAGTACGCATCGACTGTTCGAATACAGTTTATAGCGGTCATACTATTTTTCAAAAGATATATTCATATATTGTGAGGTTTTAAGACAAGCGAGTTGAATTCGGGTGTCAAAACTGTTTTTAAAAAAAATCCCCTTGGGATTCTTCTGGAAATGTTATTTTTGTAATAAATAAATAAGGAAGGAAATGTCTGGAAATTATATTTGAGCCACTAGGAGCCCCCCCCCCCCAACATTAAATAAATAATCAAATGTAATAGACAACATGTAAATTCTTGAAGCTTTGCATGTTTCTAATTATTCATTTAACATGCACGTGTATGCTGTGCCAAAAAATTTAGAAATTTGTGCATTAGATTATTTTAAAATGTGTATTTTATGAATATGAACCCCTTTTTCAAAAGACCTGCATACATGTTCCTGTGTTTTAATTCAAGATCACGGTGAAATAATTGCAAAGCATGCAAGCACAAATAAATAAGGAAAAAGGTTAACTAATAAGTAAACGTATATAAATAAGTATAAATAAAATGTACAAAATTCAAGTTCCTAGTGGCTGAAATATTCTGCAGAAATGCCTTGTTCTACAGCCATGCCTTTTGGTTTGATGCTTTCATTACCAACAAATTTTGGCTAATTTCTATGGAATGAAAAATGTGTCACTACAATCCGAATTAAAAAGTATAATTTTACATTTCTGAATGAACTTTTATAGTTGAATTACTTCAGGTTGAAATTTTATTCGTTTTAATTTGTGCACAAGGTTTCAAACCAAGTTCTATATTCAGATTCGTTTTCTGGTGGTACAATTTATTTCAGATTCAGTTCTTCAAATTCAGAATAAAATTTTTAAAACACTAGCAAATTGCCTCACAGGCTGAAATGAGAGCAATCAAAGCCATGGTCCTGTGCTTTCCTGAAGATGTAGTGTTTTGAACATTTGAAATGGATTGTTCCACCAAAAAAAATTATAAAAATAAATAAATTAATTAATTAAATAAATAAAAAATAAAGGTGAATTACTGAATTCGATTTTCCACTGCCATAAGAAATGTGTGGTTTTCTCCCATTTTGTTCCACCAAAAAAATAAAAATGAGACATTTATTTTACATATGATTATCATTATCATGAATAAATCCCAGCTACAGAATACCATTTAATATAATTTCAATCAAGCACAAAGCGTTACTTCCAAATTAATATAAAGATTTGTACATTTGAAATGAAATTCACACATTTTTCATTCCATACAGTTTATAATTTTAATTCCTTTCTAATACAGAAGCCAGCAAAATTCCTACAGCTATGATGATAAAAATCCAGGAAATACCTATCTAACAGTTGCACAACGCAAAATCCTACCTCTGTCATCGTGCTGAATTAGGATCTCGTTAAGCCATGACTCAAACACGGAACTGGATTTCACGGCCACGCGTCTGCCGCCTGACGTCGTTACTCGCTCGGTAGACACGTGCAGCGAAGAGCAAATCAACCTGAAGCTCAGCGTCACGTTTGTAAGAGAGAAAAAGATTCATATGAAACGGAAAATATTTAGCATCTCAGACTTAAGAGTCTTGGAGTCTCAGGTATGTTAAATACTTTCAAATGTTAAGCACTTTGTGTGCAGTATGGGGAAGAAAGAAGAGTTAGAGAACATGGGCATTATAAACACACAGCCAAGCCAATGAGATGAGAAGGAGATAATAATAATAATAATAATAATAATAATAATAGATAAAAAGAGGCAAAATAATCAAGTTACTCAATTTGATTTTACAGTTTTAGAATTGATTTTAGCTACAATATACTTTACAGTTGAAAGTTTTAAGGATTTTTTTTACTAAATAAATTTAACATTTAAATTAAATTTATTTCAAGAAACAAACCCCAAACACACAACACTATAATTTCTAAAAGGCATGCAAACTATAGCTGTTAAGTTTTCTTCATCCTATTGCTTATTTGTTTAGTAATCATAACAAATATTATTTAAAAAAAACCATAACCCCCCCCATGTTACTTTTGTTGTAAACCAATAAAGTAAATTTAAAAAATATGTTAAACAAAAACTAGGCGTCCGAAAACTTTTTTTTTTTTTTAAAGGGCTTTGTATGCAAATAAAATTTCTTAAAAGATTTATAAAAAAAAAAGAAACGAGAAATGAATGAAATGAAGGTGAATTAGTGAATTCGAATTTCCATTGCCATAAGAAATGTGTGGGTTTGTTCCCCTGTTGCGTTTCGTCTCTCAGGGGTCGGTTTCCTGGCCGTCGGTGCTTTACAGACCTGCAGACTTTACACACTTGGACATAGCACAGAAATAATACGAATCTAGCTGTAACGTACGCTAACAAGTTAAGCTAACGAGTTAAGTTAATGAGGTTTAACGTGTAATTTGGGAGTAGCAGCATCCAAGTGAAAGTGGATCTCCTGTGTACCGAGAGTATTCTTCATCCGATCCATATCTAGGTCTAAGACTTGAGCATTCCTAAAAGTATTCACTTTCCCCTCCTTACAGTGTGTATTTTTTGCGCACACACACACACACACACACCTGTTTAGTGTTTGATGTGCAATGGGAGATTACCTACAACCCCCCCCCATTCTTTATTAATTAATATACAGCTATTAAAACTATTTTGCCACCAAAAAAAATAAGCTGACATTTTTATGTATAGTTTTTCTATGTTGGTCTGCTTGTGTGTAAATATCATCTGTATCTTTTAGGTGATTAATTCTGGATATTCTTTTCTAAAAATCAGTTGTTTTTTGTGTTAAACCTTTGTAGCATTCCCAGACTTCTGTAATATATATTTTTTTGTTTGTGTAGAACTTTTCAATGTTAACTTTTTCTGTGGCACTTAAATTCTGTTAAAAAACAAACAAACCCACACCTCCATTTTCCCCTCTTACAAAAGATGAATCTATGCACCTACATCTTTTACTGCACAGCTAAAGACATCTTTATATTTACTACTTCTTTGCAGAATTATACTTATTTTATGGCCAAAGGTCATCAAAACTATAAATGAATCTCTTTTTTTCCTTCATAATAATCAGTTTTCTGAGAATTTGTTTGGGGAATTAAAAAGCGAACTCAATCACACGTACACAATCTCAGACCTTGTCTAAGCACAAGATAGAAATCACGTCCTAAACCTAAACATATCATGTAAATGTTGTTCAGCCTGTAAAGAACAGAAGATGATACAAGTGCTATTTTCTAACGTTGTTGTCCTGTTGTCTTTTCAATCCAGCGCAAATGTTTACAACTGTCGTTTCGGCTTAATAGCTATCGTGGACGTTGAAATAAAAGGAGAAATGTTCAAAGAAACGCAGTGTCTCAGGTCTGTTGTGTTAACGTTAAGCATCTCCGACACCTGTCCAGCCCAAACACAAGCAGCTATTTAAGATGCAGTACGTGCACAGGACATTAAAAATACGCTGGCAGTGCAGAAAAGTTACAACCGCTTCTTCAGGGTCGGAGGTCGTGGATTTAGCCCAAAGCGCCTGAAGCTACACAGCAAGACACGAGGAAGCTTTTCCAGGAAACGAGTAGGATGTGCATTTTACGACTTTCTGCATGCACATGCAGCCTGGTATTAAAACGGTGGTGTCTGATAGAAGATCAGATCTTATTAGAATTCATTCTGTTAAATTCTGACAGTTTGGGGAATTTTGTATACTGACGCACAAGCGTTTGATCCTCAATTTACAATCCAAGGAGATTTTCTGTCATTTTGTTCTTTTAAATAACATATAAGGAGTTAAACACTTGGCCATGTGCTGTTCTAGGAAAACGATCAATAATGGGTTTGTGTGATGAAGCATAGTTACTCTGAGCATTCTGAAGTTGATTATTCTTTTACAACAGCATGTGCCCAGGTGTGTTATTCTGCTTATATACTGTAGCAACCTGCCTTAACCTGCCTGTAGCATCTTAATTTCTATCCTCTTATAGTTGCAGTTAATGCTGTGGATCTTCTGCAAGTCAAGTGAGCTCCTGTTCTTCCTTTAACAACCTTTCTTTTTTCTCACACTTTAAATTAATAGGGGGGAATAAAAACAAAACAAAAAAGGACACACCTTTCAAGAAATCAGTGTAAACTATTTTGTCCAGAAAATGTAACACTAACACTGGAGACTCCTTCCGTAAACAAAATTTTTTTTTTTAATATCAAACGTCTGTCTACATGTTAGTCTCGGAGTTGGCTTTGACTATAAAATGTTATAAAATGAATTAGAACGAGTGCACTGATCTGACCAGTCAGATGTCAGAATGCAACAGTGCTGTGGTACAATTTGGTAGAAAATGTACATCTCCTATAATATATACAAAGGTATTTTTTGCTCACCAGACAAAAAAAAAAAATTAGTCACCTGTGACTGAAACGTACCTAACAGTGTGCAATACCTCCACAAGCTCGAATAACAGCTGCGGTTCGATTCGGCTTGGACTGGACAAGTTTCTGGATGTAAGCGATATCAATGTTCAGCCACTCTTGCATCAAAGAATCGTGCAGTTCAGCCAGATTTCGTGGATGCCTTCTCTGCCGTCATGACTTGTTCCAGGTAGCCTCACAGATTCTCATGAGGATTCACATCTGTGGATTTTCTGGGCCAGTCCAGATGTGTAAAGGCTCCTGAATGGTCATCAGACACATTTGCAGCCCTGCGAACGTGAGAACTGTCATCTTGGAATACAGGGATAGGACTGTTATATTCCTTGTTAGATGATGCGCAAAAGGCAAAACCTGGTTGTCCAGCAGCTCAATGTAGGCACTGTGATTCAAATGCGCCGTGACCTCAAAAAAAAAAGGACACATTTCTATGTAATTAAAATACCCCCAGAACATCACAGAGCCTCCTCCAGCTTGAGCCACCTTGACCTTGTACACAGTCATCACTGAAGGTTTCCCGAGATCTACGGTGAACATGACGCCTAGCATCATTCGCATACAGGCAGAAACCAGATTCATCTGACCAGATAACACATTTCCAGTCATGAACAGACCAATTTTTTTGTCTCTTCACGCACTGCAACTGGGCAACTTTGTGAGCAGAAGCAAGGAAAGGCCTTTTGTGTCCCACTCTGCTCCAGATGTTCATGGTATGCAGTTCCCTGTGGAGTGTTCGTTCAGAAATTGGTTGTGAAGGACCAATATACTCACTTTTTGGCCAAAAAGTTCCAGAATCTGGAAGTGTTCCTCGGGTTCCACAGCTTCCTCAGGTTTACAACACATCTGCCTGCTTTATGTACACTTTTTTGACAAAAATGTCAGAACTTGGAGGAAATAAAAATTCATTATGTGGTTAGAAAACAAAAGCATTGCAGGTTCATAATTTGGCATCTTGTACAGGTTACCTGTGGATCACATGTATACCGGAAAATCATTGAAGCCTGTGGGGAAGAAATATGTTACAACAAAAAACACAAGAACGAACTTACACGGTAGCTTATGCCATACGTTTGATCCGAGTTTAATCACTGAACTGCTGGATTTTCCTACATCTTTTTTGCACATAACAATCCATTTAACATTTTTTTTCAATCAGTACTTAAGAACACCACCTTGTTCTAACTTTAATCAACAAAAAAAATAACTATTCTTTTCCCCCTGAAATAAAAAGTGCATTATTTCCTAGTGTGTGATTTATAACTAAACTGGATTGAAAGTGTTGTATTTGCTATTTGTTCATTTACAGTGATCGTTTCCAGCTCACAAAATCAGTTGTGCACTTCAAACAGCAGTAGTGATGATATAAATTTAGCTTTTCAGAAGGTTCCAAATAAGCTTTAAACAAGTCTTAGCCCAACTCGCATACCAAACATGTCCAAACAGGAGAAATGTGGTAGGTTTTTCCTCTGCTTTTGGCAACAACAGAATCTGGAAGTGAAAGCCCCAATTTCCCCAGGCTTACAGCACACATCTGCCCGATTTACGCACACAATCAACGACAAATCATCTTTGGTCTTAACGTAGCTACAGTTTCATAAAAGGTCCAACACATGTCAGGCTTTTAGGATCAGAGTCTATGATCCGGTCTCATCTCCCACTCCTCCTAAGGCACAGCCTCAGACTGGTCCGTTGGTCCGACTTCAACTCTGCAGCGCCGCGGGTCCGTCAGTGTTCAGCTTTGCTCGTCCCAGGCCTTTCTGCTACAGGCATGGCAATGGAAGCAGCTGTCCGGTGAACACAGACAATACAGAAACCTGAATAGTTTTGTCTCAGCGTCATCATTCAACTCTCACAGGTTAATTAGTTCGTCTCTCTGGAAAGCCGGGATCACATCAACGTGTAGACCTGTGGCCCAGATGTGGACGCCACGAAGTAATTCAGCAACTCTGGTTTTCTAAACATCGCTATTGCAGATCCTCTTTCGTAGCCAATCATGTGCATTTATGCAAATGATGTAGCTAAAGGCAGCAGCTCATTGGATCACAGAGCAGCCAGAGGGCTAGAAATGTTATCTCAAGTTTTTAACGGATTTTCGGAGATTTCTGGTCAAATTATTGAACTGATAAGGCTGGACTAACTGAAAGTTAACGCTGAAAATAGATTGGATTGATAGGTGTGCGTTTATTCGCCAAATTCAAATTCCAAACACAGCTTATTACGTGGAGTTGAAACACGACCACTTCAGGGTGTCATATCTATAACCACGAAGTCGTTAATGGTCAAGAATTAAAAAGTAACTAGTTGCTTAATCTGACTTGAGTTGTAATTAAAACATGAAATTAATAAGACAGAATAAATAAATAAAAAAAACCACGCACCTTTCGAGAAATCACAAACTCCTTTGTTTAGAAATTGTAGCGCGAACACTGGAGACTCCTTCCATAAATAAACATTTTTAAAAATCTCTAATAAACTTTTTTTTTGTTATACGTAACATCTGTCTACTCTGTGTTAGCTATGACTATAAAACGCTAATGAATTAGAACGAGCGCTTATGTCTTCTATAATATATACAGAGGTATTGTCGTTAATGGTTATATAAAGGTAAGTACAGTGGTGCTTGAAGGTTTGTGAACCCTTTGGAATTGTCTATATATCTGAATACATTTGTATACACTTGACCAAAAACTTCATCATATTTTCACGCAAGTCCTAAAAAGAGATAAAATGAACCAAATCAAACAAATGAGACAAAAATATTAAACGTGGTCATTTATTTATTAAGTAAAATGATCCTATATCACAGATCTGCGAGTGGCATCTGGTGGGACCACCTTGTGCAACAGTAAACATTTGGGGTTCCATTCCTCTGTACAAAACAGCTTCAACTCTGTTATGTTGGTGGGTTTCCTCCTATAAACTGCTCACTTTAGGTTCTTCCACATTTCTATCAGCTTAAGGTCAGGACATTGACTTGGCCATTCCAAAACATTAACTTGATTCTTCTTTAACCATTCTTTGGTAGAACGATCTGCCTGCTTATGGTCGTTGTCTTGCTGCATGACCCACATTCTCTTGAGCTTCAGCTCATGGACAGATGCCCTGACTGTTTCCTTTAGAATTTGCTGGTATAATTCTGAATTCATTGTTCCATTGATGATGGCAAGTCGTCCTGTATCAGATGCAGCAAAACAGGCCCAACCATGATACTACCACCACCGTGTTTCACAGATGGGATGAAGTTTTATTGCTGGAATGCCGTGTTTCCCTTTCTCCAAACAACGCTTCTCAGCTAAACCAAAGATTTATTTGTCTCATCCGTCCACAAAACGTTCCAATACCCTCCTGGCTTGTCCATGTGATCTTTGGCAAACTGCAGACGGGCAGCAATGTTCAATGTAGCATCTTTCTCCTTGCAACCCTTGTTGTTCAGTGTTCCCTGATGGTGGACTCAAACATTAATATTAGACAACGTGAGCAAGGTCTTTAGTTGCTTCGATGTTACCTTGGGTTCCTTTGTGACCTTGAGGACTAGGACTTGCTCGACCACTTCTGTGGGAGGGTGAACATGGTCTTGAATGTCCTGCATTTGTACACATCTCTTAAAGATGGTTTTGTAACATTTTCCAGCCTGATGAGCATCAACAGCTCTTCATCTGAGGTCCTTAGAAATCTACAAGCATGTGTTGTGAAGATCAGACTTTGCTAGCTACCCGTTTTATAAATAAAACAGGACACCCACTCACATCTGATTGTCGTCCCATTGACCGAAAACACCAGACTCCAATTTCAACTTCAAATTATCTGCAAATCCTAAACGTTCTCATACTTTTGCCACTGACAAATGTGTGATATTGGATCATTTTCCTGAATAAATAAATGACCAGGTCTGATACCTTTGTCTCATTCGTTTGATTTGGTTCTCTTTATCTACTTTTAGGACATGTGTGAAAATCTGCTGAAGTTTTAGGTGAAATTTACAAACTTTCAAGCACCACTATATATATATATAAAGGTAAGTTGTTAATGGTTGAACATTAATAAGTAACTAGTTGCTTAATCTGACTTAGTTCTAAGCAAGGAATTTTAGGAAACTGGACCTTTAAGGAATTTCAGATGTTTCTATCTAGAACCTAAATGAAATAATTTCCCTTTCAGAAAAGTAACATCTGCAGAACAAGAATCTGACTGGTACATCGCTGTTGCTAACAATGGAGTCCCCTAAACTAAATACATTTTCATTAACGTAGGAAATTAAAAAGAAAAGAATTAGTACCTGCTATGTACTTTTTGTGTCTGTGTTGAACTAAAAGCAGTACCAGGAAGAGTGTGAAGCCCATGCAGCCAAAGATCATACCACACAACATGAAACTGTAACTGCCGTGTACATTGATCACCTGGAACCAAAAAAAAAAAAAAAAAAAGCCCAAAAGGTCAATGTCGGAAAACCCAGACAAGGGTCGAGGTTACGTACAAGCGAAACACAACATGGCTTCCTTACCGATCCCACCAGCAACTGTAGAAGCATCTCTCCCATTCCGGCACAGGTCACAAGGACTGCAGTGGCACAACCTTCAGGGCAAAAATATATGGATGTTCTTCAACCGTGGATTCAAGAAAGAGATGTAATAAACAGTGGCAGGAAGTACCGACTTGTTTTCGAAGAATACACCTGAATTCTTCAAGCAAATCTTTTTCATGAAGTCAATAAAATATGAATAACGAGAGGAGTTCTTGCAAAGCTTGGACTCTCTGCAGTAATTCAGGGACATATTTTAGCATTTTTGAGTGTCTTGTGGAAAAATCGTAGAGAACAATTCACGATGACATCAAATTTAATAGAAGGGGGCTTAGATTAATTGGACAAAGGGGAACGCGCCGAAGCCACCGAGAACCAACTAATGCCGCTTTAATTTCTCTCCGCTGGATCATGAGATTATTCACTCGTCCAGACTTGCATTCACAAGGTTATTAATGTCTTTCAAACTTCAGCTGCGCAGAGCCCTCGCTAATTCCTCAGCCCTTCCAAAACCGGCTCCGAAGAGATCAATTATCATTTACTTGAATATGGATTGAGCGAGCAGCTCGGAGGTAGCGTCCCTATCTGAGGGCCGGAGGGATGAATCCTGAATTAAAAAAAAAAAAAAAAGAAGAAGCTGTCAATCTTGCAGTTCAGATCAATTTGATCTGTGCAGCCAAAGCGAGATGCCAGTGATGATAGCAGGGCTGTTTCGGTGCCAAAGGACTGCACATCCTCTTGGCTTATCCTCAATATTAGCAGAAAGCGTTGGGTAAACACTCGTGACCCTTAGTGACAGACAGTGTTGTATGTACCTTTGTAGTCGAGGAGATCTTCCGTGAAAGCCAGCATACATGGGTAGACGCTGCTGATGAACAGACCTAGGAAGCAGGTACCGATGAAAAGGAAGACGCTGTTCGTGTAGAGGATGAGCAGAAGCAGCTGGGTCACTATCACTCCAACCTGCAGAGGAACGGTAAAGCTGGAGTAAAGGCCACCCCTCTGCAATAACACAAGTCTTACATTTATTACTCATCACGCTGTACAGGATCCCGATAAAAAATTTTTGGCTCAATTCTATAACACTGTCATAATGTATATTCTCTGTGTCAGACAATACAAAAGTTATGTTTAAACGATAGACCCGAGATTATGGAAAATTTCTACGGAACCAGCAGTAAATTCCTACGTACTGGAGGAGCGTACATGGGATTGTTTTATCAAGCTGGGTACAAACGGATTGCTGCGTAAAATGTCTGTACGAAGGTTCGCTCAAGAAATCTGGTGCTCATGAAAATCCCGTAGATTCGGAAAAAACGTTCGTATCCTACTCATATTCCCGAGTGTGTAGAAATGTACTCGTAAGACGACTAACTAACAAATCTCGACTTAATCAACTTCGAATCATAAGTAGCACGAATTGCTGCACTTTTCTATACAGGGTGAACCAGAGAGACCTGATGAGTTTTAAAATGAAACACGGCGATAACGAATCATAACTTTTATTTGAAAAACAGCCATTACACTAAACTTTTAATGCCGTTATTATCTGTGAGAAACGAGATGACTTCCTTTACTCATTACAGACGCTCGCACTCTTTCAACGTTTCCTGGCGTCCGGACTGTACGTGGCTTGCCGAGTGGTTTTCATGGCAGAAGCATTATGAAATTTTTCTGTTTTATTTTATAACTTATTCAATATATAAAAATAGCTGCTGAGTAGCAATCACAGTCAGCATTTAAAAAAAAACAACAAGAAAACGTTTCAACAATGAACGTGCGATGCTGTGCTGATCGCTGCTCCTGTTGACTAAAACAACGTCAACTGAGCTACTGTTTCCCTCCCCAGTCATGACTCTAACCAAACTAGCATCTGAGAAATAAGCATATGAAAATCGTCAGATCTCTCTGGCTCACCCTGTATATTACAGTATACACAGTATACTCTTATTTTTGTTAGGCTTACAGAGTTAGTGTTTAGCAGATGCTTTGCACGTTACACAAGATCCAACATACATATGCATTCATACGTATGCAGAAAATCAGCATTTCTGAGATTTTAGTAAATTTCTCAGAGAACTGTAGTTCAGTTTGTCTTACATGAACAACTTTACTAAGACTGATAAATGAGGCCCACAGGCACCAAATTGGTCATCACATTGTGTGTTCACTGATTTGCAGGTGAAAATCAGTGCAAACATGGTTTTCTTCTGCTAATTAGACACACTTGGACCAAGTGCAAAGAGAACTACTCAGAGCTGGGACGACAAACACCACTGCGAGGAACGTGTTGTCTGTTACCTCAGTCACTCCTGGTGACCTCATCTGCTCTTCAATAAGCAAGAAGATACACCTTAAACAAACAATTTTAAACCTGTGGGTTGTACCATTGTCTAAAACAACAGCAGGCTGTAACACTGGCAGTCTAGATGTCTCCGGAGTATCAGATGACTGAGGCAACAGGAACAAGGATGTACGTGTGTGTTTTGTTTTATGACGGGATTTGTTTTACGGTGGAAATCGCTCTCAAAACAAACTTTGCAAAGAAAAAGTTACAGAGTTTTAAAGATCTGCGTAGGAGATCAGTTTGAGATGCTGTCAATCACAGAAGAAAAAGCAGGACGAGATTAAAATTGGCAAACAGTGAAACTGAAACGTGGAACAGTAACAAAAACGCAACACTTTGGATTGGGTAATGTTGAGGATGGAAACTGATTAAAAACTGATTGGATATTTGATGCTTTCTGCAAAGAATTTTACACTGATATGTTTTCTATTAGTGTCTAAAATAATTTTAGAACTGTGTGTGTGTATGTATATATATATATATAT
>JAOVVH010000001.1:14799345-14810586 GCA_028566435.1 Scorpiodoras heckelii
CAGACAGACAGACAGACAGACAGACAGACAGACAGACAGACAGATAGATAGATAGATAGATAGATAGATAGATTCACTGCGATGTTTTCTTTTCTGTTGTGTTTTCTATTTTTCAGGTCCACTTTCCCTTCATCTCAGAAATAAAGGGAGAGGTAAATGTTTTTACTAAAGTCTAATTAGTATGTTTAGATAAAGTATGTATGTAAAACAAGAACAATTAAAGAAAGCTCAAAGGTTTACATATTTATGGAGTTAAAACAATTAGATGTGATTCAGCTCAGTTTCAGAAGACACGTGAAGAAAAAGTTCAACTCACTTCATTAGTAAGAACAAACCCGGCGTACAAAAGGTGGATCTTTTGTGCAGCTTTGAACTCACCAGCAGAAGAGCAGAGAGAAGATCGATGCCCTCGGTGTCCAGTCTGCAGATACACATGGAAAAGAAGGGAAGATTTCTGCAACTTTGGCAAACTCACTAACACAACAGGGCTTTGTTTAGCAGACCAACGAGAAGAAGGTGAATTCTGGATAATCTTATTTTTTTATTGCCATGATAGTATTGTATTTGCTAATAAACACAAACACTTATAGAGTGTGTTATGATGCACACAATATATTTGCACTACTGTCATATAACTGTATTTATACAGTTTCATACACACTGTACGTATTTCTTTATTCTTTATTTAATACATTATTTGTTTTTTTTTTTATTTAATACATGACATCATGAATCTTTCTGTACTTGTACAGTGACAATAAACATATGCAAATTTGTTTAGCCAACTCCAGAATTATTGGCACCCTTAATAATAATAATAATAATAATAATAATAATAATAATAATAATAAGAAGAAGAAGAAGAAGAAGAAGAAGAATTTCTCCTAAAAAACAGCCCTAAACAATATTTTAACTACATGCTAAATATTCTAATACATTATTTTTCATTGCAAAAGAGACGGATGGCTAAGATGCACAAGTCTGATATATAAATAATACACACACACACACACACACACACACACACACACACACACACACACACACACACACACGCGCATGCACACAGAAAAATTAAGCAATTAACCAAGGACATAACGTAATTAAAGTTTTATGCCCATGGACAGTTGAAAATGGGCCAAGAAAAGGATGCATAAGCAAATATTAATTTCAAGGGTCCCAAATATTTTAAGAAAGGAACAAGAAGCACAGCTTATGAAACCATGTTTATGATTTCACATAAAAGCCATGTACTTGGGAGATTCAACCATGCAGCAATGCCGTAGACGGGGGTCAAGGAAGCAAAATTAGCCGTGGTTATTGGGTGGGAGGGGCATACTCTGGCTTTTTCCTGTCAATCATAGCAACCTGATAGCCAATCACGGGTGTCTGAAAGCTCATGTATACGGGAGAGAGCGTGCAGCTCTGCTGTGATAGACGTGGAGGAAACACTTGTTAGCTTTCACTGCTCTCGCTTGGTGGCGGTCGTGTGATGGAGAGAGCTGGCTGGTGGGTGGGAATGAGTCAGAGACCAAATTGAAGAGAATATAAGGAAAGAAAAACCCTTGCCATGTATACAGCAAGTATGTTCTATTCATTTCTACACATTTTCTGACAGGGTGCAAATAATTTTGAAATCAGTGGGGGTTTTATATTATTAAACAAAATATTGCTTTGAAATCACCACAAATCATACAGTCTCCCTGTATGTTTAAGTGCAAAATGCTCTTTGTTAAATTCTCAAAGCGTTCCAATAATTCTGGAGCTGACTGTAGGTGAGTACGAATCCAGAGACTAGAGGATTCATGCAGGTTGTGACCTGTCGACTAATTGGTCTTGTGTTACCTGGGAACGTGGTTTATTAGAGCCTGGACTCTGTACAGCGGGAAAAGGTACGATTTGAACTCCTCGTTCGCTGTAATCCCAGGCCAGGTCTCTTCAGTCGGGGTTCCTTGTTAAAAAAGTGAAAAAAATTTCTACAGAAGTGGAATACATTCAGGTATAAATAATGATCAGAACACAAGGTTACAGCTAACAATGCAAAACAAATAAGCTCCTACGGGGGGAACTAGGCTGCTGCTCTTCAGGGCTTTGGAGCTTTTGCTACGCTAAACATATGACACGTTTCAGATGTTTAGGAAAAAAAAATCGACTTGCTGCAGAATGTTGTAGTTGTCAAAATCTAAACGTACCCATGAGGCGAAAAACCAGGTGCAGCTCCTCTTTGACGGTCGAGCCTGGGAACATGGGCCGTCCCGTTGCCAATTCGTACAAAATACACCCTACGCCCCTGAATGCGAGACAAATAACGCAGACGCTCAGCTTAATTACATCACATTGTGGGCAAAAAAAAAAAGAAAAGAAAAAAACATTCATTTCAAAATAAATGAATAAATCTTTGACATTTAAGCACAGCAGGGATAATGCGCATGAAAGAATGGATTTGAACAGATTTTCTGGTTGTTTTTTCTTTTTGGTTAGGGCGAATACCAGGACGGCTCCCGCGGCCCGTGTTTTGATTTCTTGTCATTTGGATGGCGGCCATGGGATGTCTGTGAGCTGGAGATATCGGGAGGAGACATGCGGCTGCCGTCACGCATGGATTGATTAGGCTACTGGCCTAATCCCCTGGATTACTGCCACACAGGGGTTTTTATTGAACACTACAGCCCAAGTTTTTACAAAAAACCATTTCTGACACTGAATCAAAAACTCGAGTGCTTTGAGGCATAAAAGTCAGTTTCCTCTGTGTGTGAGAGAAATACGAGAAAAAAAATAACAAACAATGAAAGAAGTGCAATACAAATGAATCTTTGAGAGGCGAGGTCTCAAACTTGGTCAAGAGAGGAAGCTTTCTTGAACTTGTAATCCAAATGTAACATGAGATGAACTTTCTCATTCATTCTTGATAAATAAGAGTTTTGGTCTCATAGAGGAATTCCCTGTTGACTCTAATACACCTGATCCACTTCATCAAGAGCCCCGTTCAGTCTGGATTAGTCTTACATGGGGATTTGAGTCCAGAGGAGACTGGGAGATCATTTTACCGAACAATGTGTATGACAGATTTCACCTTTTCCTAGTGGCAGGACACTTCAACAGCGATGGACATATCTTTACTGACATCAACTTTTGCCTTGCTAGTTGTTGTTATGTGGACATGCTATGTGTTAGTGCAGAGAAAGAGCTCATCTACTGTATATTCTCTGAAGTTTGGAGCCCCATGGAATGAACATCATGATGATATTACATCCACCAACCATTCTGAATATCTATCTCCTAATGTAAAGCATGTAAAATGGACCTTCTTGGATGGATTTTGGAGGACAAATTAATTCAAAAATTAATTGGAAAATACTGTTGGTAAAAAAAAAACAACCTAGGACATATATAGGCTAAGCTGGCACATAGCAGAAAGAGTGAAGCTGTATATTTAAACAATATAAAGTTGTAGCAATTGTGAAAATGACCTAAAACTGTCCAGAATATCAACATTTCCCTCAGCCGCATTGAGGAAAGTCTCTGTACACTGTAACTGCCATGAAAATAACATCATAAGGAACTGAGGAAGTATGCACTGAAAGCACTAAGCTGTTCATTCAAACAGTGTAAAGGTATAGTGGCTGTGAACCAAGATACGACTCTCAGGAATATCAACATTTCCCTCAGATATGTTGACTCATTCCTAAGAAAAAGACTCTTTATGGTGAAAATACTGTGTTGAGGAAATTGTGAGATATAAACACCAAGCAATAACTAGCATATAGCTAGCATAAACCTTTTTTCCACCAACAATATAAAGTTATAGTGACACTGAAATGAGATCAAGCTGTCCAGAATATCAACATGTCCCTCAGATATCTCAGATATGTTGATTCATTCCTAAGAAAAAAGACTCTGTGTGGTTAAAATTTCTCTGTAGTGAAAATACTGTTGTGAGGAAATTGAGATATAGGCCAAGCACCAAGCACTAGCTAGCATACAGCTAGCATAAACCATTTTTAATACAATATAATGTTGTAGCGACAATAAAATGAGATCAAACTGTCCGGAATATCAACATTTCCCTCAGATGTGATGATATATTCCTATGAAAAAGACTCTATACAACTAAAATTACATTGCATTTACAGTTAACCTTAGCATAAATGTAAAGATTCATGGTGTTAGTCATATTAGGAAACATGCGTCATGACTTAGAGCTATCAAAAGTGGTGATAGAGATGATAACAACAAGGCAGGAATCCATACAGAGTCCTCCTGATTGTCTTTATTTTCAACGTTCATACATAGCCAAGGTTATTACCCATGACGCATTGCTAATCTGTCGGCTTTAACATCAAGAGATGGCTGTGACAGCTAGTTTATTTTATATGTAAGTTTTAAATGTGTTAGGAAATGAAGTCTAAATATAGCTATTAGCATTAGCTCTTAGACTCTTTTTGATATCTCTTCGTTAATGTAGCTAAAAAGAAGCTACAGTAGAAGCTATGGAAGAAATGGTAGAAGAAGAAATTCTCACTGTCCCCTGTGGCTAACATCATTGGCACACAGGAGCTAGCATGTGGATCAGCAAGTCTTTACCACATGTCTATGGGAGTTGAGTACTCCGTGGAACCCAGCAGGACATCTGGAGGCCGGTACCACAAAGTCACCACCTCATTGGAGTAGGTTTTCGTCGGCACGGATTTTGCTCTTGCCAGACCTAACAAGCCAGAGAGCCCGCGAGAGAGAGAGAGAGACAGAAAGAGAGAGAGACAGAGAGAACGAGAGAGAAACAATAAACATTATTCATCTGAGGAAGAAACGTTGCCTGGTAACCCAGTAATTGGCACGGCGCCATGTTGAGATTTATATCATTTGAAGTTACTAAGTCGTGCTGTTGCTGAGGGGAATTGAATAAGGGATCTGTCTTATGGAGTCTGAGATCAGATGAAAAGCGAGCCTCGCTGGTGTAACCTTCTGAAAGAGCCTCACCAAAGTCAGCTAGCTTCAGTTCCCCCTTCTCGTTGATGAGCAGATTCTGCGGCTTGAGGTCCCTGTGTAGAATCTTTCTCTTATGACAATAAGATAAACCACGCAGAAGCTGGAACATAAATATCTAGAAGGAGAGAACGCCCGATTGTTATTTATCAGTGCAAAGTTAGAAACTGGATGGAGGGGGGGTTTTTTTCCGCATGGAAAGTGACAGAAATCAATGAGGCACCTTGACATTGTGCATGCTCATGAGGTTCCCACAGTTGTCGAGGTACTGCTTCAAATCGCTGTCCTGCAAAACCAGAGCGAAAACACATCAACACACATTCACATGTTCTGGCAACCATCGAAGATATCTAAAGCTACTAGTGCACTTGTGCTAATTCTATAGTAACAGCTAACACAAGGACATGCTTAGTGCATGATCTTAATGTAAACCTATCAATAAACATATTACAATATGTTGTTATTTAAGAAGGAATATGTGTAATAGTTGATAAATGTCTCCAGTTTAACTGTTGGCACACTGCTGTTGTGTAAAACTAATAAAACACATCTGGACATGCTGTTATGGGACAGTAATCACAGTGGTAACTGTAACTCTGCTTCCCGGTGTCCAAATCATGCCACCCCAGCGTTGATTATTTTTCTGTAACTGCATGATGCAGAGAGTTATATTTCACATTATTTCTCACCAAGCTGCTATATACGTTAGACATCTGTCTAGATAGGTTTTTGATATAACTGGCTTTGAGCCACAGCTGGACCATACTGATGGAAGTCAGTAGATTTGATGATGTAAACCGACCCCCCTTCCATCCCCACTCCATTTCATCCCCATCCCTCCAGTGGTGCTATGTAGCCCAATGGAAAGGACAATCTAAGACTACCCTTCCTATCATTCTGTAAAGACGATGTAATCCATTCCATGAGGGTAAGACATCTTACCAAATATTCAAAGACCAGAGTGAGGCAGCGGTCGGTGTGGATGATGTCATGCAGAGTCACAATGTTGGCATGTTTCAGGTTTTTCAGCAGCGAAACTACAGAAACACAAACACAAGACAAAGGTAAATTTACCGCCATAAACAATCACACTCTTAAACAGTCTTATAAAGGTTCCTCAAGGGTTCCTGGTTTGTTATCAGGTCAAGCTTTCTACAAAAATGTAACCATGTATCCATGTGTTGGATTATAATGATGATACATAGAAACTTAGGGCTAAAAAAAAAAGCTTTTAGACTCCCGAGTGGTGCAACGGCAACCAGAGAGTTCGCTAGTTCGAGTCTGGGTAATGCTATAGCTGCCCAAAGCCGGGAGCTCAGAGGGCAAAATTGTCCGTGCTCTCGGGTGGGAGGGGCAGCATACGATCTCTCCATGTCAATCAGAGTGGCACTGTCCAACTCATGCATACAGAAGGAGTGCGTTACACCGCTCCTGGAAGTTGCATGAGCAGCAGTTCAAAAAGAGGTGGCGGCCTGCGTCGCGTGTTTCGGAGGAAGCATGTGATAGCTTCACCCTGCCTGACTGGCAGTTTGTCGTGTGACATCGGAGAAATACCGATGGGTGGGAATTGGATACAACTAAATGAGGGAGAAAATTGGGGGGAAAATCCAAAAAAAAAAACTTTTAAGGCCTTTTGCAAGGCCTTTAATGATTTTACAACAATTTCAATATCATTTTATTATTTTGCAATTTTTCTACAGTTTTGATAAGATTTTGATATAGTTCTAATATGATTTTGCCACAATTCTTACAAGATTTTGATGCATTTGCCATGATTTTTATATAATTTTGCTACAATTTTGCCATAATTTTGAATAAAGTTTGTTTTCGATATCTTCTGAAGTTTGCCATGATTTTTCTATGATTTTACCACATTTTTTATAAGATTTTTGCTACAATTTTGATTCGATTTTGATACTACTTTGATAAGTTTTTGCCACAATTTGGATAAACCTTTGCTACAAAAATTTTGCTTCAGTTGTGCTACAGTATTGATATGATTGTGCCACAAGTTTCAATAAACTTTGCTACAATCATTTTGATTCAGTTGTCCAACAATTTTGATAATTTTTGTGCCATAATTTTACAATATTTCAATACAAGTTTGCTATGATTTTGCCACAATTTTAATCTAATTTTGCTACAGTTTTAAAATTATTTTGCTAAAATTCTGATTGTATTTTGCCTCAAATTTTGGCCGGTTTCTACTTTCTGACACAGGGAAATTTAATGCTGTCTGAGCTAGTTAAGTGTATATAAACTATAAACGAACATCTATCTGTGACTTTGAGTATCCTCAGCATAATGAGGAACCAGCTTGTTTCACTGGTTTGAAAGTAAACCAATTACAGAAAACTGAAAGGAAGCATCATAGTAGTGGAAACAACTTTTTTCTCTTTCCCTGTTCTTTGGCATCTCCTTTCCTTTTGAAGTTGTGATGCATAAAGCTGAACGAACTGAGCACTACCTGCTTGTCTGCAGCTTTACTTTCACACTGTGGTGACTAGTGGCGTCATTTAGCTTTTAATTGTCGTGCAATGCAAGCACCTGCTACGTGAGGCATTGTTACATTTCGAGCACTTTTGTGATGTGACTTTTGCTGTCATGTCAAGAGAAGGGGCCATACAGCTCCAGCGGTCGTCACATAACAATATTTCGCTCGCTGTAAAACTGTAGGCTGCTAGATAGGAGGGTTTTTTTTTGACCACATAATAATTCTGCAGTTAATGGAAATTTGACAATCTAACACAGGCTGCATTTAAATCTTTTTTAACACACCCTCGTTAACTTCCCCAAAGTCATTTCAGCATTCAGACTAATCTAGTGCTCATGAGAATGAAGCTAGCCTCTATTACCATCAGCATTTCATTTGTGCTGGATTTTGCCAAAGCACGTTCAAGTACCGCTTACATTTGGAGGTATTTACATGAATATGAGAGAATCTGCAGCTTTTTGTTAATGAAATGATCATTCTTTATGTGTCATATCCCAATGATGAATTTTGGAAATGGTAAAAAGGAGTAGCTGAGTTTGTTGTTACATTTATTTGACTGAATTTACTATGTTACTGTGAGTGTCTATATGGTCCAGGATCTTCTCCCTTCCTCTCCACCTGCAGGATCTCTTCTCTGTTCCATTACTTCAAGCACTGTTTCCTGAACTGACATCATTCCTGGTTTCTCTTAACCAAATCCTGCTACGATGTTAACCGACATTGCAGTTGTCTCTCAGATGAAGTTTGTTAAATGGACCATTGAAGCCTTGAAGAATCAAGTCAACCTGACTGTAGACATCAGGAACCCTTGCTTAGAGATGTATGCATACCAGTACTGTGCTACACTTCATCATCATTCCAGCACTTCTGGTTCACAGCATAGGCTTCCTCTCCTAGACCAAACCCAGCAAGCCCACTGGATGGCAGCCTTGCTTCAGATTGACGCTCCCTCTTTACCCATTCCCGTCACGTCCACGTACTCTCATTTAGGAGAGAGATTTAAGCCCAGGGGAGAGGAAGCCTGCAGCTCACTAGTCTAGGATTTGCACTCCTGACCACAAATCTGGAGTTTTAACAACCAGGGAGCTTAAAAATTGCCCGTTATTGTGAAGTTGTTCTGGAGATGGACACTACCTTCCCTGATGGCAGTGCAAGGGGCTCCTTCTTCATGCTCAAGCCGGATCTCTTTTAGGGCCACCAGGTTTTCTGTCAGCTTGCTGCGCCCCTTGAATACTGTAGCATAAGTGCCCTGGTGTGGAAACAAAGAGAAGGTGATGCCAAGATTCAGAACACTAAAGAGCAATTTTGTATAGAAAAAAAAGAGACACATCCAGCTGCCTAACTTATGCGCATGCACAGATATCCTCCTGCTAGTGATCCAAGATAACAGAATGAAATTTAAGCCACATTAATTCATACCAATTTTCATTACACTGTTGTGATGTTGAATTCTCAAATCATTCTAATATATTTCATAACGTATATCATACAGTTACATGATATAAACTTAATATATTAACATATGTTCTGATCTAACAAAGAACAATGGCGTAATCATTGATATAGTGATGTGTTCAATGACGAGGTTTTTTTAACATCTTTGGAAGGAGTCTCCAGTGTCAGTCGGTAAGTTTTCCGACACAAGAAAGTCTTTTTTCTCATTAACTTTGAGAAGGAAAAAAATTAGTCTGGTAAGAGAATGGCTATAACAATAAATGCATAAGAAATCGCAACATTCATTAACGACTTAAAAATTGCAGTCGATGACAAACTGCCATCATATAAAAGGAATAAAGACTTCAGGACATTTTGTTCTAGGGAAATAATTAGCTTTGTGGTGGGAATACTAACTAGCTGTGGATTATCTCCGCATCCCAGCATGCCCCCAGGTATTTCATTCCTTCAATTTTTTATTTGTTTAGCTTGTAACTCTCGCTATATGCCTACTTCGCCAAAAGCAAAAACTTTCATTAAATAATAAATGTATAATACATTAAAGTCCTTGCTCAGCTTCAGTATTCACTTTGGCTTGCTTGTGCTTGCTTGTTATCGCCTCTCTGATGTTTCCACACGCTCCTTTGCTTCTTTTTTTTCATGGTATCCCTCAGGGCAGTATGCTGGACACTTTCTTTTTTTCCCCCTATAGTGTGTATGTAATTTTTTACAAGTAGAGGAAAATGGATATATTCTGTGTACCATGGCTTTAAGAAATATCAGACTGAGCTTTCTAGGTATCTGTATGTGTTCAGAATCAGGACACAACAATGCTGCTGTTTACAGTAATCACGTCTGTACGGATTCACCGATTTTCTAGTTAAATCAAGATCTGTATATGTCTGTATGTGTATGTGTATGTACTTGGCATGCTGTAATGAGAAAAAAACCCCCAAAAAACCCAAGAATATCTGAGAGATCCGACTCACCTCTCCCAGTTTGCCCAGTTTCACATAGGTCTCCAGTTTCCCGAACCCGATGTCAGACTGAAGACAAGAGAGACACACTTTACTGTTACATTAATTGTGCTTTAATTTCTCAGCTCATTGTGTTTTACAGCCTTGATGAACAATTCTTTATTCTGGAATGGAATAATAATCTCGAAAGCGTAAAACAGAAACCGAATGTGTGACTAAAATCGATGCTCGTCTGTTCTGAAACATTAATTTTAAACAGCTTATTTTTTTTCCTGGAACAATCGTCCTTATCCGCCTTAGTGTCAGGTTTGTTTTTGATATTCGCATCCATGCATTTATTTGACATCACCCTATCAATATGCTGAGTTCTTGATTCTGATTGGTGTTGATTAATTAACTAGAGCAGCAGTTCTGACAGTAGTGCAGCAACACAGTATTATACTAGTGCGACTGTTTCTATAGCAACAGCTCATTCTCAGGGACTGGAGTGTGTACGGATCTTCCCCATAAATGGATTAAAGGCATCTGTAATTGTTGATATGGTGAAGTTTTCTTTAAGGAGATGTTTATTTAGGAGTTATGGAAGGAGTCTCCAGCGTTAGGTCTTTGTAACAGTTTTCCGACATCGTCAGGATTCTATGACGTGAGCTTTGTTGGGTTTTTTTGGCATGCTAAAAAATGAGATACCGATGAGGACTGACTGTTTATCGGTGCTATAATATAATGACAACAGGAAGGAATTTGTTTTGTGGACATTTCAGAACAATAAATGTTACTATATATAGATAAATGATACACCATATCATGCTTTCAAATAAAAAATATATGCATATTTTGGCAAATTGCTTAGGTATGGGAGAATTATAACACTTTGAGGCATGTTAAAGGAAAATAAATTAACTTCAGGGTGGCGCTTTATTCCACCATGCCATCATTGATGATTTTCCTATTACAGCACAGATCTGAGATGTTTTAATTCATAATTATTTGCAGTGTCTTGTGAGTTTGGCATGAAAAAATTAAGCATGCTCCCTTCAAGGTGGACAAAATCACATTCCAGAGAATATCAAGTTTGTATGTATGTATGTGTGTGTGTGTGTGTGTGTGTGTGTGTGTGTGTGTGTGTGTCTGACCAGTGAGGCTCGTCTGGACATGCGGCTAAGTGGTTTGCACGAGTCTGGGCTCTCCATCTGCAGCTTCTTTAGAATCTCCGGTGGCAAACGAATGTCCATGGGCAGAGACATCCTCTTACTGACATCCTACACATGTACACAGGCACACACACACACACACACACACACACACACACACACACACACACACACACACACACACACAAACACATAGACACAC
>JAOVVH010000001.1:14923703-14934329 GCA_028566435.1 Scorpiodoras heckelii
GTGTGTGTGTGTGTGTGTGTGTGTGTGTGTGTGTGTGTGTGTGTGTGTGTGTGTGTGTGTGTGTGTGTGTGCTTTTGGCTGGTATTTGTGGCTGTGATTGTGTTAGCGAGGGGGGACCCCAGCCCACCACACGGCAGCCGGCACCATTGCATCACTGTGTGAGGAGGAGGAGGAGGAGGAGGAGGACGTGTGAGTGAGTGAGTGAGTGAGTGAGTCAGGAGACATATTTCCATCCAAATGTTGTTTTCAGTTCATGAATCCAATGAAATTATCATATACTGTTTATGCAAAGATAGATTACACCCTCAGCGTCTAATTTTAGCTGGGATTGGACATAACATCCGGAACAATCAGAGGCATGGAGGGAGAGTACAGAAAGCCCATCAGAAATATAACTTCTGCTTTCCATTTAACCTTAGATATGGTTATTACGTCTTATCATATAGCAAAGCCATATATGCCTTCTCATACTGATGTGCCGCCATTTTCCGCCAATGTTTCTCAGTTTTAGTAAAACAATTTATCTTTAAAAATAAAGAAAACCCATATATTTAGCTTTAAAACATGAATGTATGGTAGAAAATCTATTTTTGGTAGAAAATGTCAAGTAAAACGAGGGGGAAATGTACAGAAGAATTTAAATAAAAAATAAATACAATTATATTTGGGGAAATAGTTTGAAAAAAGAAAGAAATTGTAAATTTTTTGATAAAAAGTTTGAAGTATTTTGGGGTAATTGTGTTAAAAATGTAAATTGTTTAACCAATCAGAAAAAATGTGTAATTGAAAAAAATTTTAACAGATGTGTGTAAAATAAAAATATATTTTCAAAAAAAAAATATATATATATATATATATAACATAAAATGTTTATATTTTAACATATAAAATATAAATAAAATGTAAATTAGGGAATAACAAATTTGATGGGTAATTTTAAAAAAAATGTCAGAAACAAATTAAAAGGTAAAAAGAAAGGAAAAGAGAAAATTTAGGAAAAATGTAAACTTGGGGAAAACTGGTAAAGTAAATATAGGGGAAAAATTATTTTGGGGAAATATTAAATAAAATGTAGAAAATATGCATTTATAATATATATAAATATATAAATAATATAAGTCTTAGGGGGAAATTAAAAATAAAATAAAATAGGAAAAATTTGGGTAAAATGTCCATTCGCAGTAAAATGTAATATATTAATGTAGTAAAATGTAAACTTAGGGAAACATGTTTAAAAAATTATATTGAGGTTTAAAAATAGGGAAAATATAAATATAAAAGCTAAATTTGAGAAAATTGAGAAAAAAAAATATATATATATATATATATATATAAGAAAAAAATGACATTTTGGGAAAATGTCGAATATAATGTAAGAAAAGTAAAACTTTGAGAATTTTATCCGTATCATAATGGGATTTGTATCATTTCTGGTATCATTTCAGCATAAAGTAAAAAAAAGGCAGCTACAGTCGGTGATGAAGTGAGAGACAGTACAGAGAGGAGAAAATAGTTTTTTAAAAAAAACTGAAAGGAAAAAATAGAAAGGCTCGTGGAGCATCCTTCACACACATACTAAGAGCTCTTGTGCACAGAAGTACGGTCATGCTGGAGTCCAGTCACGGTGCCTACGACTCATAACTCACACTCTGAGGGGGTCCAACACCTCCTGCACACCTTCTCCTCCTCATCCTCATCCTCCTCCTCCTCCTCACTCTGCCATTTTATTCTCCAACTCCACGCTCTACTCTCTTCTATCAATTAATCTTACTTGATGTTCGTGCTTTTCCGTGGTGAATAAATTGCACAAAGCTCTGGTCCCAAACCCAAACACACCCTCCCATTTCTCTCCAGAGGTGCGTAGGGGAAAAACAACTCGCACCTCCGCAGGGAAAAGGCGTTTGCCACAAATAAAGCTAATTGAATCTGATGAAATGTGACACCTCGCTATGGCCAGAAAGTGCACATCTCACGTCACGATTAATGAATCGCCAGCAGCCAATCTGGAGCTACAGGCGATGCTGAGATGCCGGGGTGTGGTTTTTGGTAGGATGAATAATGAAAAATAAATGAATAATAATAAAACCGTGGGATGCAGCTACCCGAATCCTGCTGACGGAGACGCTGAAGGCGGATACTTTGATTAGAAGTGAGAAGTTGTTTCATTCTTCTCTGCATTCCTTCCGTTCTTTCAGTCCTCCTCCTCCTCCTCCTCCTCCTCTTCCCCTTCCTGTCTTCTGTTCAAATTGTGTAACCGGCATGTTGTGTGTGTGTGTGTGTGTGTGTGTGTGGCTGTTTACTCGTGTGGTTAACAGCGCCGATGGTTGGTAAGGGGAATTTCCTTGTTCCTTGCCAAGCCGAGGCAGATTGGTGCTCAGCTTGTGCCAGGGTTGCGTTAAATAATTATTACCTCTCAGAATTACTTACGGTCTGCTGCATAGCATTTCATTGGCAAATAAAGCCCATTAGCTCCCAACTATCGGCTTTCTTCGCAAAACACTGTAATTATTCGCGATGGGCTTCCCGGCTTGATGAAGAAAAAAAAAAAACCAGCCCTGTGTAGCCGACTGCAGCGCAGACAGGTTTCCTTTCCCTTCTGCCGCGCTCCGACATCACCTTGACCCTCGCTGTCTCGTAAATTCCGCAGGGTGACAGGATGTCCTCATTACAGGAAGAAAAGAGGGCATTCGGCGTTCACCAGGGGACTCGATTAACATAAAGTGACACTGAGCAAAAACAAGAAAAGACCCGTGGCCTGGAATTTGCCGCATTTCAGACGAGCTGGAAGCTCCTCCGTGATGTTGGTAGATGGTAGAGGAAGATAATCTAACGTAGACAACAAAAGCACACTTGTCGCTTCCTAACAACACTTCAAAGCATGAATTCCTTGCTCCTTGCTTAGGAATATCCAGATGATCAAATAACCTGACTGATGATAAGGTTTCCGATTCAGTCCTGAACCCCTGATGATTACGTGATGTTTTGCTTCGCACTGGCACTTGAACACGCCGAACTGACGACATACATCTGTTTTAAACAGAGAATAAACGCATGCTTCTCTTATTCATCCTTGCGCTCTTTCGAACTAGCCGTGTCATCAGTTAGTCTGCGAAAGCGCTTTCTTGTTTCAGTAAGCTAAGTAATTTGCATAAATGCAACACAGGAGCCGCTCTAGAGCATGTACCACTTGTTGACCCTTGATTTAGTGGAAGAAAACCATTCTCTTAATAATCCATCATGAATATTTGAGCACACTTTAGAGCAGGGGTCATCATGGTGATGATTCGGACTTAGCGAAGTATTGCAGCAGGTGGAATTTAATGCTTGGAGAAACACCATAGCCGACTCCATAGTCCGTAGTTCAATGACTGGTTTTCCAAATCAACCGATCAAACCAATGATGATTAATTAACTGATGAATCCTCTGTTAAAGCCACTCACAGTTATTATTTAGCTGAACGCAGGTCACTTGACCAGTTAGCTACAAGACTAGAGTTGGGTATCATTTCGGTTCTATCAATTACGTTTCCGATTCTGCTCACTGAATCCAGTTCATACGAGGTCCTCGTTTGATTTGAAAAAAAAAAATAGGTCAGAAATAAGCAAACTTTGCAATAAACTAGCTAGCTTGTATCTAAACTAATCTACACATTGTTGCGTTTCTGCGTGACGTAGCTACGTAGATGGGTCCTGGTAGATAGCCATGTACAGTATATCCTTGAAGATACCTAACCTTTGGTTGTAATAATAGATTAATTGGATCATTTAGGATCTGATGTTTAATGGGCATCTGGTACTTGGTATTGATTCAGAACTGAGTTTCGTCATTTGGGTTATTGTTGTCATTGTTCCGTCATGTTAGTCACTGAAATTGTGTGAGCAAAGAACTTAGTAGCCAGTTTAGTTGAATAACCCTGCTCTATAGTCCTCTACAATATCTCTTCCTTCCCTGAATAACAATATTCCCTTTCTCCCTGAACGCCCTGACCCTCTCCGCACTCATTTGAGCTTTGTGATAATCCTTCCAGAACAAAATTTAGAAAAACATATTTTTCATTTTTTATAAAACACAGCCAACATGTTAAACTAGTTAAACAGCCTCTTGTCCTTGTATACATTTGTATTTTTCTCTGAGTAAGCCCTCCTCTGTGGCTTAGCATGCTTGGATAGTCTTAGTCTCCGTGAAAGGATCTATCCGTATGATTAGCGGCTTGGTGTGAAAGGCTGTCTAATAATGTTGTGACTGTTAATAAGCACTGCTTACACTTTTCTATAGGCAGTGTGTATATAATTAGTCAGGCTGGGATGAGCCGGGCTGTTTAATCAATAGGCTAATGCATGGCTCAAAAGGAGCTGGGAAAGAATAGGGCCGTGGAGTACTGCTGCGAGGCACAAAGGCCACAGAGGGAATGGCTGCCTCTGCTTAAGTCTCAGCAGATCAATTTGCCATATCCCGAACAGCCTGTTTAAAATCTGGGCAAGAAAAACCCCAGCGAAGGACGACGCGTCCTGTGACGTTCCTCTAGGGGGAGACGTCAATCTCAAACAGCACAAATAGCCCAGGTGCACTGGAGGATCAGGAAAATGGCTTTCACGAGAATAAAATAAAATAAAATAAATAAAGTAACCCACTCACAACTTAGTCTTACTCTCTGGTTACTTTCCTGGCGCTCATATCGACTCGACCATGATAGACAGGCAGTGCTCGGTTTCATTCATGACAAAATGTATCCTCACAAAGAGCTGTTTACCTAGGAAAAAGGATGGAGGGAAAAAAAAGAAGGAGAAGTGAAAAAATCCAGTGTCCTGAATGAAGGCTTTGTTCGCCGGGGCCTAGGCGCTGCATGAGAGGATGCAGGGCACTGATGGATACTTATACCTGGCTCCCCCCCGGTGCCTCAAATGCCTCAGCTAGATACCAGCGCTAGATACAAATGCACCCTCTGTCCACCTCCCCCTCTCTCGCTCCCCCTGGACTGGCTTTGTGTACGAACAACCGGAGCCTTTTCCTGCCTTCGCTCTTTTTTTTCGGTGGCCTTTCCATTTTCCACACAAGCTGAAGAGGGAGGGGTTTTGGCCAGCTGTCCGTGCTCACCTGTGCATGGTGAAGAAGTAGGAGGCTTGTACGGTGGGAAAAGAAGACGAAAAAAAAAAACCCCAGAAAATTAGTGACGTACTGGACATGTTTTTAGAAAGGGATGACCGTTAAACGGTCAAAGCTGTCGAACGGATGCCAGGAGCGAGGATGGACGCTCAGGCGCTCAGAGATTCAACAATGGGGAGGTCTGTTGTGTTTTTTTTCCTCCTTGGATAAAGGTATTAGGTGGACGACATTGTTTTGGTGTTGATTATACAGCTACAATATAAAAGTGTAGAAGGGTTTTATACGCTCGTGAATCCATTGACGTTATGCTGGTTAGTGAAGGACACTAAGGAGTGGATGAGGGTTGCTGCGCAACGTAAACAGTGAGGAAGAGAAGAACCAGAAGAACTCTTCTCATCTGTATCACCAGATAGTTGGATTATGAATCGTTATAGCATACAGGTGTACAAGAGGCATGTTCAGAGTGAACAGATTATGAATTAATCCTGGGATAAGCAACAGGACATTCTTTACGGTTACAGCAGAAGTTAGTAGGCACAACTCTACTATCCATGTGAGAAAACGCAAAGGTGAGGTTTTAGGGTGTCCAAGGGTTCACGCAGGACAAAGTTCAAGAACCTTGGGGTTCATCAAGTAGGTATTACGGCTGTAATGCAATACTGCTATTTGTATCTGTATTTATTTAATGCTCCATATATCTGTATCTGGACTTGGATATAAGTGGGTATGCGCTGGATTAGAGGAAAAAAATGGAGAAAAAAACTCTACCTCAGTCATATAGCTACCTCAGTCATACCTCCAGCCCATAACTGGTCTCAATTACAGATTAGTGCAGGGATGTTTTTTAATTCGTACTTACGTGGTTCGTTATTTTTTTTTTGTTTGTGTCTTTGTTTGTTTGGTGATTTTCTACAGAAGTTGTTTCCGGAAATATAAAACCCCCTAGTAGCCTAGTTTAATGTGCCCTTTGTTTGTCCTTATCACTTACACCTGCATCAGAAGTAAGAACCTACCGCTCTCACGACTTACCCCCGGGCTCTCCATAAACATTTCTAATCTCAGACACTTTGTACAACTTTCTGCCTTTTCATTTTTAAAGAACAGGAATAATGCACCTCTAATGTATCTGTATCTGTTTAGAACATCTGTTCCTTCTGAATAACGTGCTACATCCATCTGTAAGTGCACAGAAGTTGAAAGAAAACTCCAGGAAGTTTCAGTTCAAGGTAACGTCGCCAAACTCTTCTGTGACCTCGAGGACTAAACTGCGAGGACTAGCATGACAGATTGCCTCTCCCAACCGGTGTGACTTTGTTTTACTTCTCCATTCTTTTTTCTTTCTCAGAAAGTATAAATCACTTTTCCGTGTTGCCCCTCCATTCCCACAACCCCTCCTTTCCCCTTCCATCAACGCTCCCTCTCTCTTTCTCAGACAGGGTTGAGATAGATAAGCACCACTGATCAATGAGGTGCTGCTGTGCTCTTTAACTAGACTCTTTCTCCACACTCGGAGTGTGGGCATCGCTCCTCTCTCCATCCATTTTTACCCCTCTCTCCCTCTGACCTAATGGATCTATGAAGCGCAGAGGATCGACTCCTTTTTTTTTGTTTGCTCATTCGTTCTTTCTCATTGCGCTTTGAAAGGACTGATGTGCAGAAGGTGAAAACCAATCAATCGCTCTGCTTATGGTTCTTTTTTTTTTTCATTATTTGTGAAATGCCATAACATGATCGAAACATCAGCCCTGATGGAATTCTGATCGCTGGTAAGAAAGAAATACCAACCATGGCACAGCTGACCCCTGAGGATGAGAGAGACAGATATATATATATATATATATATATATATATATAGAGAGAGAGAGAGAGAGAGAAAGAAAGAAAAAAGAAAAAGAATAATGAAGAAAAGAAAACTAAAGAAAGGTTAAAGGATGAATGAATGAATAAAAAAATCAAATATACTAATAAAAAAGAAAGAAAGAAAGAAAGAAAGAAAGAAAAAGAAAAAAAAAGAAAAAGAAACAGAGAAGTTAAAAAAATTAAAAAGACAAAAAATTATCAAAAAGTAATAAAAAATGAAAAATAAAGGAAGAAATTATTTAAAAAAGAAAAAAAGAAAAAAAGCTGAAGTAAAAAATAAAAAAGAAAGAAGGAAAGGATTGTTCAAACATCAAACATACTAACAGAAAAGAAAGAAAGAAAGAAAGAAAGAAAGAAAGAAAGAAAGAAAGAAAGAAAGAAAGAAAGAAAGAAAGAAAGAAAGTCACTTGTGCGGTTTATCCTCACAGATGGGATTTCAGATCGGTGCTTTGTGTTGAAGGAAACTCGTATGAAACCTCAGATAAAACCTCAGATGAAACCTCAGATGATGAAACCTCACATGAAACCTCAGATGATGAAACCTCACATGAAACCTCAGATGATGAAACCTCAGATGATGAAACCTCAGATGATGAAATCTCAGATGAAACCTCAGATGATGAAACCTCAGATGATGAAACCTCAGATGAAACCTCAGATGAAACCTCAGATGATGAAACCTCAGATGATGAAATCTCAGATGATGAAACCTCAGATGATGAAACCTCAGGTGATGAAACCTCCGATGATGAAACCTCAGGTGATGAAACCTCAGATGAAACCTGGGTGACTTTAATTCTCAGTGCTGACCAACAGGATTTGCTTTCTCATATTCATGCCTAGAAAACCACTAGCTCTTTGTCCCACTAGGAGTCACATCTTCAAAGTGGTTTACTTCCTGTTTCCTGGGAGAAACTGTGGTGTATTAGGGATAGACAGTTTCTCAGAATGAACAGATCATGTTTTCTAAACTGATACAAATACAGATCAGGAACAGGAAACATAATAGTTGGTTTTTGTTGTTTGTTTATTACAAAGCTTGTCAGAAAGCTTCACAGAGGATGAGTTTCTGAAGAGAGGTGTTCATCAGCACTGGAATCCCACAGGACACAACACAGGGCACAGGGTGATTACAGTCCAATCCTTAGTACCTGCCTGGTCCGGCTCTAGTAAATACTAGTATACTAGTTTACTATATTATTATTATATTTTGGGAAGTAGATCCAACTAACTCATCACAAGCAGGGTCCAAAACAACGATCTAGTTGAGAGAAAATATGACCTGAACTGATGTAACTGAGGAAGTTGAGGAACAGGCCGAGCCACGCCCACTTTGGGTTTCTTGCTGTATTTAACTAAAAGTTATTTCCAGCCACTGATTAGGAAAAAAGTAAAGAAAACACCCCCTCAACTTGGAAGTTCTACTCAGGAGCTTGGGACTTGTTCAGAAAGAAAAGTCAAATCAACGTGGCTGCTCACAGCATCGAGTTAATTTTTTAAACGAGTTACATTGTGTATACAATATTCGATTTCGATCAATCAACATACAAATATATATGCTGAACAGTTCAGTGTTTTGAGGCAGTAAATATTCCAGCACTCGTTACAGTCAGCTAGCTAGCATAAGACAAACACTGAGGCATCCTTTGTTGAGGTTGAAAATGACATAATCCCAAAATCCAACTTCCCATTTACAAGGTAAGTCGAATGCAACATATTTTCAAATACGGCTACAGATACTCTTCTCACGACGCCCAACTAACCTCCCAGTTACAGGAACAGAGTATGTGTTCAAATTTCTTTCTAAACAATCCAAACGAGCCGAACAATAAGGATAGAGGATTACAGTCGGTTCCCATGACACGGCACCATTTTCATTAACGTTCTCCAGTTTTTCCGCTGTCGTGGGGGTGGTAAAGCTTTGATCATGTACATGTATCCGTTTTAAAACCTCGGGGATTTCCCCATATAGCTGCAGTCGGATAAATCAAAACAACAGAAAGTTCTGCAATAATGCTCTTTGGTATAAAGTTGACTAGGGAATAATAAAACATGTTTGTTATTGCTAGCGACGCTCAAACTGTACTCATCCCTCCTTGGCGAGTTAATTATTCATGCTGTTCATGCCTTTTGTGAGCGCTTTCTTTTTTCTTCCCGCATTCAGCAGTTTTCTTCCAGACATAAATAATCCTTAAAGGAAGCAGAGCTACACACACGATATAGCCCACGAACGAGTCTGTCGCAGTTCAGGTAGCAGCGCTGACTCTAAACTAGCGCACAGATCAGCGATAACAACCCCCCACTCCACACCCCCCAAGGAAACAGGACTCGGGTACCTTCCTGCTCCCTGAAACGGCTCTTGTTCTTTTCTTTCTTCATGTTCTTGAGCCTTCGATACTCCAGACTGCTGCCTTTCCTCAAAGCCTCAGAAGTACGCTAACTCTCAGAGGTATTAGCAGCGCTAACCCGTAAAGCATTGTGTTCAGGGACATGATGACTGCTGAAGAAGCGATGAAAGAAAGAAAGAAAGAAAGAAAGAAAGAAAGAAAGAAAGAAAGGTAGCATGAAAAGACAAAAAGAAATAAAAGGAAGGATGAAGTGAAAGCATTAGAAGAAGCAAAGAACAAAAGAAAGACAGAAAGAACAAGAGAAAAATGAGTGAATAATGGAAAGGAGGTTGGGTAAGGTGTAGGAAGGGGTAGAAAAAATGAATGCAGGGATGGACAGAAATAAAAAGAAAGAACAGTCAGAAATTAAAGAAGGGATGGAAAATTTAGAAGGCGCAGACGGAAAATGGAAGGATGGGATGGACTGGGATGGAAAAAAGAGTGGACATAATTGCAAAGAGTGGATGGACAGAAACAGAAAGAAGGGATGGAAAGAAATGGAAACATTGAATTGGCCAGCAGTGGAAAAAGGGATGGACAAAAGTGAAAGAAGATATGGACAGAAATGAAAGAAGGCATTGGCAGAAATGCAAAAATGTATCTACAGAAATGAATGAAGGGATGGACAGGGATGGCGAGAAATGGAAAGAAGGGATGGCGAGAAATGGAAAGAAGGGATGGGCAGATGTAGGCATGTTTCCATGGTAACACCTGGTCACTGCTGTGTTTTATGGCTTTCTATTCCTATGTGATTTTTTCTGCCATGTCACATAGGGTTCAAAGCCATTGGGTACAGAGTGAAAGTTCAGCGCATCCACACGCAAACACCCACAACAACAGGAACGTAGAAGCTCAAAGTCCAAGACACATAACACTGAGTAACAAGAAGCTCAACATCCAGACACACACACACACACACAAACACACACACCTCGCCATGTAGAACAGCAACATCAGCAAAGTTAACATCCATCCTTCTAGCGTGGGTGAAGGAGCTGGAGAGAAATCACTGACATACACACATCTTCAAGGAAGGAAGGCAAGAAGGAAGGCAGGAAGCCAGGAAGTAAACGTAGAAAATTAGGAAGGAAGGAAAGAAAAAAGGAAAAAATGGAAGGCAGGAAGTAAGGCAGAAAATAAGGAAGGAAGAAAAGAAGGAAGGAATTAAGCAAAGGAATGAAAGCAGAAAAGAAGGACGGAAGGCAGGAAATAAGGAAGGAAGGAAAGAAGGAAGGAAGGCAGGAAGTAAACGCAGAAAATAAGGAAGGAAGAAAA
>JAOVVH010000001.1:14940791-14951490 GCA_028566435.1 Scorpiodoras heckelii
GCACCTGGATCTGGTGCCTTCATTCTCTACCAGTTTGCCTGTTAATTGCCTTCCTGGTAATTATGAACCCCTAGGAAGATCCAAGTGGCCTCTTCGCAAATGCCACCGCAGTAAAGGATGGGTACCATCTGTCATTTCTTGGGAACACTTTAAGTCTGGTCCCTGGCAAGCTTCAACTGACTTCCTCTTGATTATTGTGTGTATCTTAGAAAACGATGTGATGTGAATTTAAATGAAACCTGTGGGTGGTGGGATTTTGTGCCATTTTGAAGGGTGTGTCTGGGAAATGGTTAGAAAACTACATCAAACCACATAATCAGGCAAGGAAAAAACTTTATTCATGTCACGCTCTGAATGAGACCTTTCCAATCATGCAGTCCCAAAGCAGTCTGGCAGACTAGTGATAGAACATAGTGTGGGCATTTCCCAATAAGACAAGATTCAGGAGCTGGTGTGCTCTCTCAAAAGCAGGAATGAGGAGTGACGAATATGCGAGCTATTTCTAGACCCGTCTTCTCTGTCCTAGACTGAGTTTCTTAGGTCCGGGGTTTCTTTCTAAATTTAATGTGATTAGGCCTTAAATGTCAGCACACACCTCATCCAAAGGTCACGATATCAAGACGCAGTAGGTCACAAATACACAAAATTCAGCTCATCATCTGGCTAACAAAAATGCGCACGGTCTCACTTTGCTCCACAAAGTTCCACAATTATTGCTATTTTTAGTACATTTATGCACGAATAACCCCCATCAGCCCTATCAGCTCTGCATTAATATATTCAATTAAAATTGGGGGGGAAAGCTCACCATGGCAACTGATGTGACCAAAACTTTGGCCTTTGGATGCAGGGTTTGAATGGCTTTGAAAATAGCAGTAATTGTGGTGGTAAATGGCAGCCCTCATTAAGGAAGGTGATTATGCAGTCCACGCATGCGAGGACGGGGCGATGCAATTAATCTCTCTCAACAGGAAGCGCGCCAGGATGACGGATGCTCCTAAATCTGATGTCGCGGAAACAAAAGGGGAAGAAAAAGTCAGGGACTTAAACTTTGGATAATGTCCTTTTTGCATATTCAGATTTAGAGGGCTTTCCAGAAGCAGTTAATATGAGGCAACGTTAATAAAATGGCTTATCCTTTCATCTATTCAAACTAATCCTTTCGGACCATTCAGATTTTACCTCCGAGTCATAGTAAAGCCCTAAGCATTTGATCCTTGTATTAATTTGAACAAGTATTCAAAATGAGAGGCAGCTAAATCGATTTGAGCGAGTGTCTGTGAGACAATTCGCCAGGCCAAGTTATCATGTTACAGGAGCAAGCTTCTGTGGAAGGCAGGGGGGCCAAATTTAATGAGCATGAGATTGAAACGGCTGCTAATTACCTGCAGCCACACTAATTCATTGTGTCTGTCTTGCTGGCTCAGAGACTGCGCGCTTTATAGGAGGGTGGCATAAAATGAATGCATTGCATCAGATCAGCACTATTTTTGCAGATTTGCTCTGTTAAGCGATGACAGGAGGCAAAATTTAATTACAGTTTTAACTTGCACCACTGAACATGCTAATTTTTTTTAGCACTGACATTGCATACAGTGTTTAGTGTTTAGTAGAAAGTGTAATGAGCACAGGAGTTTGTACATTGCAGCTTTGGAAACAAATAGGTGCATTATGCCTTCCCGCTTTCTTTAAACCCAAACTGCCATTAAAGCCCAATGTCCTGTCTGTCAGCGCTCACTGAAAAGTGGCAGCAGCACAAATGATCCTTGTTGTGCGCAGGTCAACATTTATTACATTCTGGTTTCATTTTTCAGCTACAGCATGCAAAATCTGAGTGTGAGATTCAGGGAAGAGGGTGCTGACACTTGTTCGTCCTGTTTCTTCTTCGCCGTGCTGACAGCCAACCCATCTCCATGCCTTAATGAAGATTAAAGTAGGCTTCCTCTTCTTAAGCTTCTGTAATTATCCAATCATCCTATGGACAGGCAGGTAGGGCCTTGGCCGATGGCAGCTCTAGAGAGAAGAAAGTTGAGAGGAGGAGGCGCAAGAAGATCATGTAATTGCGATGGTAATGGATTTTGTCAGGAGCACCTGTCAGGGCCATAGAGAAAACATCCAAGGAAGGGAATTGGAGTCAGGATGCCAGTGAGCTGAGCCTCCGTCTGAGCCAAGCTCACCTGATTGCCAATTTGGGGGAGTCTTCATGCATCAAGCATTGAGAGCAGGGGCGTTAAGGGGCCTAGGTGGCGATTGACTGGGCAAACCATTAAAGAAGGTGTCAGTGCAAATAAGCGACCAGATGGGCAAGAGTGAAAGCTAAAACCAAACGACATTTAATTTCCAATTGAGAGCAGGGAAAGATGAAAAAGAAACGCGCCACTGAATTTCTCCGGCTAACTTGAGGTTCCTGGTCAGGCATGCTCTGCTGAGCACATGAAGTTGATGCAAGTTAAGCTGGCAGCCTCACTTAAGTTAAGTTAAGAAAAGTATACTGTCAGAAGGTAAAATGGACAGCCCAGTCTGTTGTTGCATGTAAATGTGACCAGGCTGCAGCAAAATAAAATGTACCACAGGCAGGGATGTTTAGGAGTCCTAAGCTACTTGCCTCCCCACCCCAAAACACCCACAAACCCTAGTGACATCCTACCCCCCCCCAACTCAAACCACCACCATACTGAGAAATCCTACAAACCTCCCCCCCCAGTCTTAGCAACATCCTACTCACCCACCTCTCTAAATCCTCCCCAACCCTAGTTATGCCCAAATTAAACCAACCACACTAAATCTTCACTAACAATAGTATCATCCTATTTATTCCCCACCCTGAATCCCATCAATCCTAGTAACACCCTATATGAACCCATATCTCAAATCTACTTAAAACCAGCATAAGCCCTCACCCATCTACCTTAGTAAAATCATACTTAGACCCCTCTACCTTGAACCCTCACCAAGCACAGCAACATCCTATTTAACCCCCAATCAAACTCCCTACCAAACTTAGGGCATCCACAATCCAACCCCGAACCCCAGTCAACCAAGTCAACATCCTACTTAAAACCCTTCCCCAAATTTCTAGCAGCCCAAGTGACACCCAGTTGCTCCTTCCAACCTGAACTTCTGTCAACCCTAGCAACATCCTATTTAACCCCCAACCAAATCCCCTATCAAACATAGTGATATCCTACATAATTCCCCCACCCCAAATTAACACCAAACCAAGTGATATAATACTTAATCCTATACTGAACCCCAGTCAACCCAGGCAACATCCGACTTAACCCCCTATCCCAAATCTCCACCAACCCTAGTGATGCTCATTTGCCCCATCCAACCCAAATCCCTGTCAACCCTAGCGACATCCTATTTAACCCCCAATCAAACCCCCTACCAAACATAGTGATATCCTACTTAATGCTCCCACTCCAAATTCCCACCAAACTTAGTGATATAATACTTAATCCCGTACTGAACCCGAGTCAACCAAGGCAAGATCCTACGTAACAGCCTTCCCCAAATCTCCACCAACCCTAGTGACACCCAGTTGCCCCATCCAACCCAAATCCCTGTCAATCCTAGCAACAATCTACGTAACCAACCTGTCTGCCCTGAGTCCCTGTCAACACCAGCAACATCCTACTACCCTCACCCATAACCTTGACCAACACTGTCAACAGCTTACCAACTCCCCTACCCCAAATTATGACCAATCCTATCAACATTCTACTTTCCCATCAACCCTAGCAACATCCTAGTTTTCCCCTTCCCTAAATCTGCACTAACCCTAGTAACATCGTACTTATCCTCCACCCACCTCGTACCATCGTACCTCTCAAACTGCAGAGCACAAGGCAGCCCCCGGAGAAAGCCTAAACCATGATAACTCATGGTGGTTTGGGTGTCCTAAAAAACTTCTTATGCCACTTATAGTTAGAAAACACTGATCTCAACTACCCAAATCAAAAATAAAAACCCTCACAACTTTCCTGCTCATCTTTAGAAAGCATCAAATGTCTTGCTGTTTGTGCATATGCTGTTTGAGTTGCTCATTTACCAAGACGCAAATGGTTGCCAAAACATGAACACCAAACAGGCCATAGCTGAAAAAATGATTATTACTTTTGTTACGGCAGCTGCTCCCAGCTTGAAGTGCTTGCCAGGTGCACAAAATCAATTCCAAATGTGTTGTTTTAGAAAGCAGTTAAGACTGGATTGCAGAAGCTTGGTGGAAATATACAATACAGAGGTGCGTATTTGAGGCTGGCAGCCAAGGGCGCCTGCTTGTTTATCAGTGGTAAGCGTTAACAACATTTCTGGCATTGAAAACTCCAGGGGAGTGTTCTCTGTTGTTGACATTGCACACTTCAGTGCTTCTAGAGACATTAGTTTGATGTGGTATGTGGCTGTGTCAGGGTGACCATAGCGAACTGCCACCGGAACAAACTGCAATCTAAATTTATCACCATATTTTAGTGTTGGCCTTTTCAAAAAGTTTAGACAGCATGAGCAAGATGAATGAGTCAGGCTCTAACCCACACATTTAATCTTAATTAGATGTGATTTTATTGAAATGATAAATGAAGTAATCAATAGCCACTCTCTTCATGTCTTGTTGTTCTGTCTTCGATGCTAATAAATGGGGCCCGCGTATAATCAAGGAAACTTGTTCATGAAAATGGGAAAAAGTTTCTGGTCAATCAGACATCTCTAGTCAAACTCTGCAACTGATTCCTGTAACCACTCGAACCTTGGGGCGGAAAAAAGTCTCTTTAATTGACTGTCTTGGACCCATTGTTATTTTACTGAGGAAAATGTCACTTCATCGTGCTGTCACCAGTAATTTAAATTTCCTTTAAAACATATAAGCTGTCCGGGACAGAGATATGGTATGAAAGTTGATTTTGCCAGAAATGTGATATTTTTCTACCAAACGTGAGGCTACTGTAATTTTCCCATCTTAATTATACATTACTGAGAGAGGGAAGAAAACTCTCATTGACATGTTTCCATCCACGGATTCCCTCAGTATTGCCTTCTGTCAGTTCCACAAGGTGAGAACAATAGGGAAAACATCAGCGTTATAATTTGCTCTTCTCTCGTTCCGTTAATGGAGACCCGCTCTTTAGGAAACAAGATATGCCCTATTGAAGCGTTCCTCATCACTGATTAGCTTCTCATAGCAGCCGATTGTGTTTCTCAGACATCTCTTGCAAAATAATTCCCTTCCTAGCCTTTTCATTTTTAGAGAAAGAAGCGCTTGTGAGAGAGAGAGAGATGCCTTTTTGTCTAAGGCTTTCCAGGCTTGGAGGTAATCAGGAATTAAACGTTACGCCTTTGTTTCATTTGACTTGGTTGCTCTGTCTCTTTTGGGAGGCTTGATGAAGCCGCTTAGCTTTACCTCTCTCCCTCGTTTTCTTTCATATCTCTCTCTCTCTCTCTCTCTCTCTCTCTGTCTTGCGTTATCTCGCCGTGCCCGAGTCAGCAGCCGTAGCGCTTGTGACACTGCTTGTAAGCGGCTTCTCTGTGTTCCAGGCAGCGAGTTTCATTACTCATTGTGCTGGAGCACAGAGGCGCCTCATGCACACTCACCACTGAGGAAAGTGAGACTGTAGTACACAATGTCCTATCTTCCTTCTCGCTCCAAAATAATACAGAACAAATGGTATAGGTGGAACAGGATGTGGATGTAGATGTGGATGATTCCATGATTGCAGTGCCATTTAGCCCTTTTTTTTTTTTTTTAGCATTACATTTCATGTATAAAAATTACTATTAGTATTAGTATTAACATAACATTGAGTCCAAGAAAACATGCATTTAGCCATTAACCCATCTCAGGTGACATTCACATATTTTACAACGGCTGTATTGTGCTCTTAAATGAGTATCAAAGTGGAGTTTGGGTTGTTTTTTTGCATAGAATTAGCAAATGTGTCACGTGATTGGCTTGAATTCATGCTAATATATAGCATTAAGGATTCTTTTAACATTTTATGTAAAATGTCTTTTATTAATAACGTATTTTTGATCTATGATTCATGTAAGGTGTTGTACTTTTGAAGTGACCTCATAACTCAGTATGACAAACCACTGGGGAAAAAATGAGAGAACTTACTTTTCTTCTTCACTTTCAGTCTTCAGGGAATTTAGATGATGCAACTTCCTGTTGAACATGTGACTAGTATTTTAATGATTATATTTCAAGGTAAAATGGAGTTATAGTGGTAATAATGCTGTAGATTTGGTTAAAGAGTTTATTAAAGTTTTATTTTACCTGTATCATGCACATAGTTTGATGTTTAAAATGTGGGGGTTTTTTTATCTTTTCTTTACAAACATATTAAAGCAAATAAACGTCATATCAGTTGAACACAAATGGTAACCCAGTCATGGAATCACCACGTGTAGCAGAGTTCGTTTTAAAATGCTAAAAGTGATGAACGTGAACAAGCTGTTTTTTAAAACTATATTGCGATCATATTATAAACCGTGATAGAGATTTAACACAGTGTAGCGTCATGGAGATAAAGTGAAGCATTTCCTCTTCTTCTCCATCATCATCTTCAGTCAGTTACAGTCGATGGCACTTGTGTTGATTAAGGGTCGTGAGCTGTGTTTCCTCACAGCGGCACCAGATGCCTGGACAGGAGAGATGTTTGTTCCTCCTAATCAAGCTTGCAGTCGTCTTTTTCTCCTGCATTTAAGCCTCTGCAGAAATTACCGCACGCTTTAGGCTCAAGACTCGTGCCGGGAATGACGTCATACCCGGGACGCGCGTGGTTCATCACACCTCAAGGTTATTATGCTTCAAAAAATATGTTTGTGAATTCACAGAGGGGAAAAATATAGAATATGTGTGCCAAGCGGCACTAACAAAGAAAAAGAAAGAAAGTGCAAGCATCAGCCCGTGGCATCTCAGCATGCCATGCCTTGCTTTTTAGAGGCTAGACTTAAGGCACAAGCTTACACCGTGTGTGTGTGATTTGTGCTCGGCTGTTTGAAATGCAGAACACGTCTGCATCGGACAGATCCCCGCGGCCCAGGGAGCCTCATTAGAAAGACTCGTGCGCCAGTCTTAAAGCTGGGATAAGCTTACAGCCAGGAGCTAGCGATAAAGGAGTTATGTATCGCCGCCTTACACGCACATGACAAAAAGCCCTCTTATCCAGGTGCCACGCGGCCTAACCTTATATATCACATGCTGCTGAGGATGACACACAGCCAGAAACTGTTTGCTCTTCATTGAATCTTCTGTGCCGAGAGAATTAATAGGCCTTAAACGTGAAATGGAAAGTGCGCCCGTAATCGAACACATATGTAACTACATTCGCTCAAAGTGGATTTTTTTTTTTAAGAAAAGTACCAAGATATCAGTCCTGATCCCAATCCTTTTGTACATACATGGATGTTAGCCTCTTAGAGATGTTTGTCTTCTCATCTCTCACGTAGTGGTCAGCAAATATTCCATCTAAGCTTCCATCAAAATAATGTGCTAGAGTGCAAATATTTAATATTTGCAATGAAATCAAGATCATAAATTGAGTCCTTTCTCTCAAGACCATGCTAATCTTTATTATCTACATATTTTTTGGGAGTATGGAGAAATTCACATGCACATACGTTTTAGACGTGGTTGTAAGTTTTTATGTGATTTTATGAATAATATGCAATCGCATTTGAAATAGAATTCTTTGTCATAAAATCACATGTGGAAACATGAAACCAAAACACACTACCGTGTAGGGCTACCATGTGAAAATAAATGAATCATGAATCTAAATAAATGAATCGTGCATACAAGTCACATGTGAAACTAAACGAGTCACATGAATCAAATAAATGAATCGTGCCTAAAAATCACATGGGGAAAAAAATTTATTATGAATGCAAATAAATGAATCGTGCGTGAAAATCACATGTGGAAAAAAAAATTACATGAATTAAATAAATGAATCATGCTTAAAAATCACACGGGGAAATAAATGAATCATGAATCCAAATAAATGAATCATGCATGAAAATCACATGTGAAAAGAAAAACAAATCACATGAATCAAATAACTGAATCGTGCATAAAAAAATGACATGGGGCAAAATGAATCATGAGTCAACATAAATGAATCATGTGTAGAAAATCCTATGTGAAAAAAAATGAATCATGTGCAAAAAAAGTCACATGAAAAATGTGTCAATTTGATGTGTGAGTAATGAGACTGATCACATGTGAAGTTCATTTGACTTTTCTTTAAGTGTTCTCATAATAATGTTAGAGCTCCAATATTTTATATTTGCTGTGTAATCAATGGTACTGTAATTTTCTGTATACTGGTGTATATATACTGTGACTGATGACACACAATAATAATAATAATTATAATAATTAAGAATGAATTAAACACAATTAATAGCCATCTATACACATTATATACTTTATATTTTATAACTTGCAGATTAAGAAACGATGCCATATATAATCTGTGCTGAAAATGTGAGTGCAATGAGTTGTGTGCCTTTTTTTTCAATATATTAGAAGCCAATTATTAATATGCATATTTGTCCCGAGAGAGCCATAGACTCAATAAGCCATGATCGAGCCAAATGAGATGCAAATGTTTTCATTAATAAAACATATTACTGTGATCGCTGCTTGACTCGACTTGGAGAGAGAACAGCGTTTGTGCAATGCCTGCTAAACTAAAATGCCTACAACTCCATCTAAAACCCCAACGATCATGTACATAATTAACTTTTTCTTTTCGTTTGGCTTTAATGAAATTATAAATGCATGCATTTTTTTAATTTCTGATCTCTGTGCAAGCCATGTTTTCTAATAAAGTTCTTTTACTCTAGTGCTTTTGAATAAAACATCTTTGTACAATTTGCACAGCGAAGTGGGTCTTTGTGATCATTTCAGCGAGCTTTACACAGTCCAAATGGCTTTTAATGGCCACTCTTTCACTTCTCCACTGTACAAAATTTCACTATATTCCACTGCTGAGCACATTAGTGTCTTCACTTTTGCACCTAAGACTCGGAGACATTCTCACTGCTCCTCATTATCGTCTAGATCTGAATTTTCCGTAGGCACACACACACTGTAACAGTGGCATGACTTGATATCCGGGCTTCCACTGTTTCCAAGCGGATTGTTGAGGATTTCAGTGAGGATTTCTTCAATCACACTGTAACTAATCCCACTGTGTCTCCATGGCCTGACTCATTACTGTCCTCTTCTTCTTCTTCATTCTTGCAGCACAAAATCACTTTTTTCTGTTTTTGTTTTGGGTTTGGTAGAAACCTAGACATGATGAAATGACATTAAAATTTTATAAAACATAGATTTTTAATCCATTGCCAATTAGCAAGCTGGTAAACAAGTTAATTTTGGAGGGAAACCATTAAGTTTCTCATTCAAAGTTTGCACAAGCACCCATGAAAGATGAACATCTGAAAAGAATTGGTGCAAACCTTAAAGAATACATCTCCCCACACACACTTTTCCACTCTCTGCCTCTCTCTCTCTTTCTCTCTCTCTCTCTCTCTCTCTCTCTCTCAATGGAAGGGTGCCAATACTTTTAAAACTTTGGAGTGAATTAAAATGGCTCGGATACACAACTCTCTTTCTCTCTCTCTCTGTCACTCTTCAGAAAAACTTATTTCAATTTCAGGTGCCATATTGACACCATTAAAAACCCATTTATTGTTTTTCCATGAAGGAAGGGTGCCAATACTTTTAGAACTGGGCTGAATTAAAATGACTAGGATACACAAGTTTCTCTCTCTCACACACACACACTCAGTCTCTTTGTATCACTACGTCTGCATGTCACGCAACTTCAAATCTAAAAGTATTGGCGCCCTTCAAGTTATGTGTTACTAGGATTTTTTTTATCTCGAAGGGCGTCAATACTTTGGATTTGTCCATTTTAAATAGAAGTGGATTAAAATGACTAAGGGTACAGAACCTCTAAACGCCCCACCCCCCCTTTCTTTGTGTCATCTTTCTTTGTCATCTTCATATTTCCAAAAGTATTGTCACCTTTCTGGATAATAGACGGAAGTGATTGTATCAAATAAATGGTAAAACGTCTTGTCAAATGAAGGATGATTGGGCCATTGTGTCACACTCCTAAGAATGAATAAGACTCATGTGAAAACTTGTGAGGTGACATTAGATTTTGACTTTGAGAGAAGAGATGAGGTACTCAGTTCCAGCCTGTTGTCTGTATGAAATGTAGCTCTTTGATCATTGTTGTCTAATGAGTACATTCAGAAACTCTGTTGTTACCTAAGATGAAGGTTGCACACATGCACAATGCACAATATAAATGCACAATGCACAATACACATGCACAGTGCAAAAAACACACGCACAATGCGCAGTACACATGCGCAATGCACAACACACAATGCACATGCATAATGCACACGCACAATGCACAATAAACACTGCACATTCATAATGCAAAAAAACACATGCACAATGCACAGTACACATGCACAATGCAAAATGCACATGCACAATGCACAATACACAATGCACCTGCATAATACACAATGCACAATAAACACGCACAATGCACAATACACATGCACAATGCACAATAAGCATTGTATATGCATAATGCAAAAAACACATGCACAATACACATGCACAAGGCACAATGCACATGTACAATGCAAAATACACATGCACAAT
>JAOVVH010000001.1:14953085-14963127 GCA_028566435.1 Scorpiodoras heckelii
TTATTATTATTATTATTATTAATTCATATAAACCTGTGATTTGCAGCTACAGTTTTGTTGGAGAATGAATCAAAAACCACTGAAACAACACTGTGGTATAATGGAGTTTAATATTCCTAGAGAATAGCACATGTAATGAATATTAATATGATCAATATCATCAAAAACAACATCTCTTTCAAAAGGTTTTTTCCCTGTCATTTCTCAGTCTGGCGTCCTCTTTATTCTTTCAATACATCTCAGCGTCTCTGTCTCGCTCCATATTAAGGCGATGACAGGTCTCCTCCAACAGAGAAAGTCATTGGAAGTATTTTCTTTTGCAAGGAGGTGAAATCAGTGTTGTGTTAGTGGTCAGTCCTGTCCCTTCAGCTTACCATAGCTGGGTGGAAAAAGGCCAAGATCCATCAATTCCTCCGGGGGGTTTCCAGTAACCTAGCAACAGGCTCCGGTGCAGGGGGCTTAATCCTCGCAGGTCAATGCTTACTGACTAACTGTGGAATTAAAGGTTTTCATTAAGTGGCTGTTCCGAATAAATAGCGCACTTTGTTCTAGCTTGGTGCTATTCAACATTCCTTGCATAACCTCTTTTTTTCCTTTCCTCCTTAGTATGTTTGAATGCGCACTGAATGGAAACCAAAAGCTGCATGATCATGATTAAAATTGATTTATCTAATCTCATCCCTTTGTCATCCTACTGCTATAGTTACAGAACACTTTTTGTTTTAATGAGTAAATGAGCATATGTTAAATTAAAGCCAGCGGAACGTAGGTGGTTATAGAGCGAACACCAAGGTCGAAATATTTCTAAGTTGATATCTTTGGTGCGTATCGATCGCGTGGGTGGACACCAGTGCAGCCAGAAGAAATGTGCATATTGTAGATGCGATACGAGATCTGAAACTGGAGTGGGAGGAGAACTCATTAAGGGCTCGAATATGCAATGAGAAGAGGGGGTGAACGGGAGCACTCCGTCAACGTCGGCTCACTGACAGCTGTTGTGACAGAAGAATGCAGAGCCCCAGTACAGATAGACACCTCAACAAAATGACAAATTGGTCTGGAGAGTTCTTTCAGAGAGAATCATCCAAAGTCTTAACCTGAACAACTATTAACGTCAGTACAAGGTGAGAATTTTTTGACGTGGAACAGTTCATTCTGCATTCTTAAAGACAAAAATGGCCTCATAGAACACACGCTTGACACTTAAAATAGGCCTCGAATGAATCATTCGTGATTCGCACCTTGTGTGACGAGGTTCGTCTTCAAAAGTTTTCCTTAAGACTTCATCCATGTACTGCAAAATCCAAACCCTACTGCAGTCAATCATTATCATCAGTTTCTGTATAATTAATTACTAAGTAAATCTGTTTAGGGCGACACGGTGGCTCGGTGTGTAGCACTGTTACCTAACAGCAAGAAGGTCCCGGGTTCAATCCCCGGGTGGAGTGGTCTGGGTCCTCCCTGTGTCCGCGTGGGTTTACTCCGGGTACTCCGGTTTCCTCCCACAGTCCAAAGACATGCATATTAGGTTAACTGTTGTCTCTAAAGTGCCCCGAGTGTGTGTATGAGTGTGTATATGAGTGTGTGTGCCCTACGATGGATTGGGGCCCTGTCTAGGGTTGATCCTGCCTTGCGCCATATGCTACCAGCTCTCCATGACCCTGGGGACAGGAATAAGTGGTTAAGATAATGAATGAATCAGTGAATGAATGTTTAACCTTCAGATATCTAAGATTAATTTAGCAACAGAGTAGTTTATTATGGCTGGATAATTTTTCAATTATTATTAGATGATACTCTTGCGTTCCTGTGCACACATTTATAGACAGCACGTTGAGCCAAGCCTCACCTGAGTTACATTTAATTTTGTTTTTAGTTTCTTTTATCACTTTATCACTTTCGAACGAATAAAATAAAATTATTATGAAACCTCAGAACGCAACATCATCCTTCCTGAAGACTTTATCGTTGGAAAACTTACAGCTTTACCTCTGTTTGTTAGCTACAAAGCACTGACACTGGAGACTCCTTCCACAAAAGTTAAATAAACACTATATGCAGTTTTTTCCAAGATCTTTTTTTAATGTCTTGAAGTCCTTGTGTATGACCTCTTGCTATAGAAATGCTAAGATATTGGAACAAGAGACATTAATATAAACCTGAGCTGTACTTCTGTCAGAGCTGCTGATATAGAAAATTAATCAACTAATCAGGGATCTAGAATTCAACAGATTTCCCCATGAAGCAAAACAACCAAAGCTGATGCAGGGATAGATCACAGTGTATCCTTTCTTTCATGATTTCCGGTGTTGTCCATCAGCCAGTCGTTCCCATTGAACTCAACAAATAGCTGCACCGAATTTGACAGATGTCCTCCTAAAACTAGATCAACGCTACACAGATGACTCACTTACACTTTATTTGTAGCAGTTATTCTATGGCTCATCATAGAAGATAACAACAGTGATAGAATAAGTGAGAGGCAGCATTATCAGTCTGTTATCAGCAGCAGCGTACGCTCAGACGCTCAGACGCTCAGTCTTTGTGAACAAGGAGTGCTGATAATGTGCTGGAGAAGAAGAACCGCATCTTCTCTCCTGTGTCTGGCTTTTGTTGGAGCGGGGACACCCAGAAAATTGCACTCTTTCTTCTGCAGACGCCGTGGCAGGAGGTTGTGTCTTGTACGTGGCCGCTGACGCTTTAAAAGGTCTGCTGTGGGAAATCAGTTGTATGAATTCCAGGTTTACAAAGACATTGTTAGGAATGTGGTGTTCCTTTTCCAAATGTCAACCCTAATGGATCACCACCGCGTCCGGGCAAACGTCTACAATGTCCTTGAATTATTACTAAAACTGTTAATTTGCCAAATTTTATTTAGGATTTCATTTTAGGCTGAGCCTTTTGTCCAAATTACTCAGTCATATTTTAGCCAGTTTTAGTTCTTGATTTCCTTTCACTTGCAAATTGAGTGCACATAGTGGACAAAAAACCAGCCTTCATTGATCCAATCAGCTCTTACTGAGATTTTTGTCTTTTTTTTAATTAGTCAAGGAAACTTTTGTTATGAGGGTGAGTCAAAAAATTTTCATACTGACGAGACATGGATTCATCACTATGAGCCTGAGAGTATGGAATGGAAACATCAATCTCTGACCAAGAAAAAGTTCAAAAGTCAACCATCATCTGGAAAATTGATGCTTGCAGTTTTCTGGGATTCTCAAGGGCTGGTATTGGAACATTGGAACATCAGGAAAACAATTCTCCAAAAACTTCCTTTTGAGCTGTTAGAGCATCCTCTCTATCGTCCTGATCTCGGCCCATCTGACTATCACCTGTTTGGTCCCCTGAAAGAAGCCCTTCGAGGATGAAGATTCACGTCTGATGAAGAGGCGAAGACGGCGGTGCTTTCGTGGCTCGCAGCTCAGCATAAAACATTTTTTAATGAGTGAATACGGAAGCTTGTTGACAGATGGACAACGTGTAATGAAAAGCAGGGAGATGATGTCGAAAAATGATGAATTTGTCTTTTCTCAAAACTGATTAAAATAATTTCGACAGCCAGAATGCGGATAATTTTTGATTCACCCTCGCATTTTGAGAACTTTTGGAAAGTTATTGAAACTTTATACTTTACCTGTATACAGTATATTTATTAATGTAATATTAACGGGTTTCCTCCGGGTACTCCGGTTTCCTCCCACAGTTCAAAGACATGCATGTTAGGTTGATCGGTCACTCTAAATTGCCCGTAGGTGTGAATGTGTGCGTGAGTGTGTGTTGGCCATGAGATGTACTCCTGACCTGTCCGTGGTGTACCCCGCCTTTGCCCAATGACGCTGGGATTGGCTCCAGCCCCCCCGTCACCCTGACTAGCGGGATAAAGTGGAAAATAATGAATGAATGAATATTAATTGGACACAAACTGTAGAATCTAACTCCTATCCTGAACTACATATTATACATTAAGCCTATTAGGCAGACATTTATTTCTAAGTTCATGCCTTGTTCTATTGGTAGACAACTTTAAATTATTTACTTGAAGAAAAAAGTGCAGCTGGTGGCTGATTCGGGTTGTGCGTGACAGGTCAGCTGAGGTCCAGCAGAGGCTGGAAAGATCTGGATGAGGCCAGCGCAACTGAAGGCTGCTTGAAGATCTGGGCCAGACGTGCCCATGAATACCGCAGACCTCATTTTTCTGTTTTACTGCCAAAGCCATCAAAGAGGACAGCACACTCAGATTCTTGCTTCTGGTTGCTTGTGTGAGTGTGTGAGTGTGAGTGTGTGATTGGGTGCTTGGATGACAGACTACAGTGCACAGATGCCTTGATACTAATATCATACCAACACCGTGCTCATGCTAGGATACTATGTAACATATGGCTAGTGTATGTTGGTGCACAAATGAACAGATAACAGCAATCTGGATGTGTTTCACGATGAATGCAAAGGCAATCAAAGCAAAGGAGACTTCAAAGTGTGCTCTGTAAAATAGTACTGCATGAGTAGCCTGATATACCATCTTAAACATAAAAACATGGAGGAGCTAATATAATAAAGAACAACTAAGCACTAAGAATGAACACACAGGCGTATGAATTTCACAGCCAATATTTAACACAGGAAACATAATCATTAATATTTAACATAATATTTAACAAAGTCAAATAATGAAAACATGTCTGTTTTTCAGTCTGAAAAACCGGGTATTGATGCGTCCCCGTGACAAAGTTTTAACCAAATTACTTGTGTGTTCATTTCTAAAGTAAATATCTAATCTTCTTGTTATTAAGCTGGAAACACCCGTACAACAGGCTGCAGGGGAGAGAAAGCCATCGGATAACCAATGTAATCACCCTGCGCTAGGCTGAGTCCTTCCTTAATGACTCGGCTTTAATCAATCGCTATCTGTGCTTGCGGTGAGTAATTACACCGGGACAGCCTGCGACTCGCTCTAAAGTTGCACCGTGCTGCAGTGCCGGGTGGGCTGGTGTGTGAGAATGTGCTACGTTTGGTGTTTGGGAAAGATTCAGTTATCTAATCAGCAGGGAACACACAACGTCGACCCTGTGGCACACTGAGACAGCGTTCTGCTGTGATGAAATGCAACCTGTGTGGAACTGCACCATGTAGTTAAAGGTGTAAGTGTGGAGGCGACAAAAAGAAGGATTACAGAGGAACGTGCAAACCCCCAACCTGATGTCATGCAGACTGAAGTAGGAACTCTAACGAGCAAGAAGGAACAGCGCTGACGTGATCTATCATCTTTTTTAAGGACTTAAATAGTACTTTGCTTCGCGGACCTTCTTACAGATTCTTACAGAGTAACAGCAACTCTGAAATTAGTGCAGGTGCCAAACCACATGTTTATATTGATGCACCTGTTCTAACATGATACCATTACTGTAGTAACAGCTCATGGTCTGACAGGTGCTCCATGCCTTCTTAAACTGATAAATAGATTCAGAATGTGTTATTATTATTATTATTATTATTATTATTATTATTATTATTATTATGGGGTAGTCTCAAAGCACTTTTTGGGCAATAGCTGAAAAACCGTGTTCAAAGCAAAAATCTACAATTCATTAGCCTATATCTTGGGAAGTAAAGGCTCAAACTTTACAAAATTTGACATTCTGCACCATTTCCACATTCTTTAGATGCCCACCAAATTTCATCCATATAGGGCAAAGCAGTTGTCACATATCAATATCTCCAGAACTGCTTTGAGCACCAGTTTTGAAATTCTTTATGTTTATTTCACTTCATTATTTCTTTGCTTTTTTCTCTCACTGTATGTGGCAGTCATATTATGCACTGCTATGCAGTATGTATAGTTTAACAAGTGCTGATATGGTGATGTGTTCTTTAAGGAAATGTTTATTTATATGTAATGAAGGAGTCTCCAGTGTCAATGCTTTGTAACAGTCAGTACGAGAAACTCTTCAGCAGAACAAAGCAGTTTACAAATTCAGGTTTCTCCGTAACCGAAAAAAAGGTGCATTATTGTTTTTCTAATTAATTTCAAGACAGTAGAAAAAGCAAGACTGGTGAGAGAGTGACTGACTGTACAGTATCTGCTATAATAATAATGAAATTAGATGTTCCATAACAATTAAGTTATTGGTTTCTTGGTTATTATTGGTTTCTTGCCCCTCATCTTCCCTGCTCATTAGGGATAAAAGTTACATAAATTTAAAAACTATAACGTTATGTCTGGATTTTCTGTCTTGGTAAAGTTGCATTGGGACAATGTCCATTGTTAAAAGTACCTTAGAAATAAAACTGAATTGAATTGAATTAAATGTAACTATAAATGGATACATGGTATAACCTTATTCTTTAATAAATCGTAATTTTTGATAAATTGCTGTGGTGAACGGGGATTAAAACACTTGGGGACATGCATTTATAGGTAAATAATCAACACTGGTAACAATACCTCCACTAACTAACTAACACTGGCTAATACACCAGCTCTAAGTAACACGGATTAGTTTTCTAAAGTTGCAAGTATCAATACATAGCTAATCTCAATGCCTGTGATATCCGTAGCGCTAATGTGCTCTCCAGTTAACAAGCTAGCATGTTGCATGTTGTTTTGTACAACTACAGCTACTATTTGTGCTGCAAGTTGTGTTCTCTAACTGGGAAATTCACTGAGATGTAGTGAAGTAATGCATGGATGATGTATTAAAACCACTGAACCCCTGCTCTATGTAACAAAACTGGGTGGAGTTTGTTTTCCATGAAAGGCTAACACACAGAGGAGGAATGCTGCTAAGTTGTAGACACAAATGTGGGCAAAAATATTGAAATCTTCAATAAGAGTTTTTCTTCATTTGCAATTATCAATGATCTAGTAGATGTGTATGAAGTCAAAGCGAGGCATTTTCTCAGGATATTGGCTGGATTTTTATGGATTTGCAGTCATCAGACCGTGTTGGTGAGCCACTTTCTCTTCTCTCTGAGCCCTGAGAAGTCAAGCCAGAGGGAGTCAGAGAAGGGTGCATGGTCTTGCTCCAGTTGCCACGCTTTGCATCATGTTACATTTCGGCCCCTGCTGAAAAAGGAAGAGGGGGGGGGGCAAAGAACAGGGGAAAAAAACACAGCCGCTGAACAAACAACCAGGGTGTTTGGATCCGGTTGATGGCTTCAGCATATCGAGTTTGCGGCATCTAATCTAACTAATCTAAATGCGCGGGGGGGTCTGAGGGAACGGGGAGGCCCTCACACAACTTCTTATTATTCTGTCACTAACCATTAAGCATGAATAAACAGCTTGAACTCCCCACATCACCCGGGCATTTTATTTTGCTCCTTTTTAATGAGAGCAAAATTGCATCCATTGCCAAATGTGCCTCTGTAATTTCTTGTGCATTAAAAGCGAGTGGTGAAAAAAAAGGGCCTCTTTGAATCTGTTCAGCAATGTTCTCTACTCAGTGGAATTATTTGATTATGAAAAGTGGAAAGTGCTCAAATATTTACAGGGGAGAAGAAAATTTGACTTGTGGGATCTGATGCAGATTGTCTTTGATCAAGAGTGAGCAAAGGTTTGATCTTTTTGAGAAGTTGATGGAATTCTAATTAGGCAAGTGTTCATGTTCGTGTTCATGTTCATGGTTGTTCTACATATCACTCGGTGTGTTCTCCTGAGTAGATCAAATGGCTTGTTTTGGTTTTTACAGGTTTGTGAGATGCTTCGATTTATATCTAATACACATATGAGCCAATGAATTGCATTGGACTAGTTTTAACAGACTAGCACACGAATCCAAATATTTCACTTCACTATATTTATCTGTGCAGCAGTCTGGAGAAAGCCTTTACACATTTTCTGATCTGTAATGTGTCCTGAACAGAAATGTGGAAACAGAAACAGGAAAAAGCAGCATTTAGTGTTCAACACTGATCACCACTGATCAATCACCATTGTTCCCAAAGAACTATCAATAATCCCCATTGTTCCCAAAGAGCAATTATCGATCACCATATTCCCGGTGAGCAATCACTAATCACCATTGTTCCCAATAAACAATCACTAATCACCATTAAAAAGAAAGAACAATCACCAACCACCAGTGTTCGCAATGAACAATCACTAATCACCATTTTTCCCAAAGAACAATCACCAACCTTCATTGTTCGCAATGAACAATCACAAATCACCATTGTTCCCAACAACCTATCACTAATCCCCAATGTCCACAAAGAACAATCACCAATCACCATTGTTCACAATGAACAATCGCTAATCACCATTGTGCCCAAAGAACACTCACCGATCACCACTTTTCCCAAAGAACAATCACTAACCACCATTGTTTAAAATGAACAATCACTAATCACCATTGTTCCCAACAACCTATCACTAATCACGATTGTTCCCAATGAACAATCACCGATCACCATTTTTCCCAAACAACAATCACTAACCACTATTGTTCGCAAAGAACAATCACTAATCACCATTGTTCCCAACAACCTATAACTAATCCCCATTGTCCCCAAAGAACAATCACCGATTACCATTGTTCCCAAAGAACTATCACTAATCACCATTGTTCCCAAAGAACAATCACCGATCACCATTGTTCCCAGTGAACTATCACTAATCACCATTGTTCCCAATGAACAATAACTAATCACCATTTTTCCAAATGCACATTCACCAATCACCATTGTTTGTCCATCTTCTTCAGAATATCTTCCTCCTCCATGTACACATTTTGATATGCATATGAGCGTGACAAATGCGTTCATGTGCCAGTTAGTCTATGACATCATCTGGAGCCTGAGCACATGCGCTACTTTCCCCTGAAAAGATCCAGCAAAACTAAACTGCCCTCACAGATTCCTTTCTAACGCCACTGAAAAAGGCTAACACACTGGATGTCTAAACTCTGTTGCGAAATATTTCTTTAATTTTGTATTCAATTTGTATTTCATGTGATAAATAAAAAATGAAAAATGCTAAATATGAAAGATGAACCATGACAACCATGTCTGTAGTTATGCCCCTCTTTATTCATAGCCTACAGCTCTTTTTGCCAGTGTTTGTTTTGCAAAACTCTTTCTTTATCTACCTCATGTGCTCTTTTCAAAAAGCCTGGGCAAGTTAAAAAGTTCAATAAAAAACATTTCTATTATTTTATTTCGGGGAAATACATTACCTCCTACGTTTCCTTCCTGTTGGAAAATTGCTTATGTCACTATCAGTAAATCTGTAAATCCAATTACAGTTTTGGCTACGCGTTAAATCAAAGCTGTTGAAAAAGCAGAATTACAAATAAAGATATATGAAGCCCTTATAAGCTTTTTTAAGAAAGTGGGCATAATCGTTTATAAAACTCAGCTACATCGACCCTACATTAGGCCTTCATGATTGCTGACATAAACCTGTATATACAGTACATTCGTAAAATCTTATTCTTACATTACGTATGTACGCGTTCTCCAAATTAAATCGAAGCTAGTGAAAAGACAGCTGCAGAAAAGCTACATGAATCCTACATATGCTCTTCACGACAGCTGACATAGACATATATAAAGGGTTATTCCTATATTCATCAGCTGTCCTGTTGCTCAAAGTATATTCATTTTCTCGATCGTTTTAAATGTCAACTGCATTTTATCAGCATAATGATTTTGCTTTTGTTTTCTTAAAACAGACGCGGTCAAAGTCCAAATTTTTTATCTTTTTTTTGGCCAGCCTTATCCGATAGGTTTTTCCAGACTGCTACACAAATGACATAATAATAATAATAATAATATTAATAATAATAATAATAATTCATTCATTCATTATCTTAACCGTTTATTCCTGTCCCCAGGGTCACGGGAGAGCCGGTGCATAGCCGGTGGCACAGGGTGAAAGTCAGGATCAACCCTGGACAGGGAGCCAATCCATTGTACCGACACACACACTCATACACTCACACACTCAAATTAGGGAGACACCAATGAACCTAATATGCATGTCTTTGGACTGTGGGAGGAAACCGGAGTACCCGGAGTAAACCCACGCAGACACGGGGAGGAC
>JAOVVH010000001.1:14977846-14989349 GCA_028566435.1 Scorpiodoras heckelii
AGGAGTAGGAGAAGAAGAAGAAGGAGGAGTAGAAGAAGAAGGAGGAGGAGGAGAAGAAGAAGAAGGAGGAGAAGAAGAAGGAGAAATACCTTTTAAAAAACAATAGAGCCGATCTGCATTCTTGTCTGTATTTGTGTTCTCGTGTACTTGAGAAACGCCATCAGTCACAGCCCGAGTACTGCTCCATTCAAAAGTCTGCATCTAGCCAAGAGTAAACACTCGGATGTGTTCTTGCTCCGCCCATGTGATCAAGGATGCATCAGGAGGTGACTTGTGTGGACCTGGATCAGTCAGATATCCCAGAATGCATTTCACACCAAAGCTCAGTGTCATGGCAGAGGAGAAGAACTTCGAAATACTACTGCTGTTGTGTTATGAAATGAAGTCACAAGATTTTATAAGTGAAAATGTCATTATTTAGACTTCAAGTAACGCAGACGTTTTCGGAGATGTGCGGTCACACTAACAGGTGACGTCAAGTACGTCAAGTATGCTGCTGTTCCAAAAATGACCGAACGGCGTCCTTCATGACTCGAACTTACCGACTCTGTACTACCAAGTACGAAAGTTCAAACTGTGTACTGAGAAATGCCTGAGGATTCCAGGACTCCTGTAGAAGAAGTAGAAGAAGAAGCAGGAGCTTGTATTGGATGCAACATGAAACCGGTAGCCAGTGTAGCTTTTTAGATTCTGGCTTCTGATTGGTCCGAAGGTGTCGATTAATTTTCTGTAACAGCAGCTCCGACAATAGTGCAGCTTCAGATCAGGCACTCGTAATAAAACACATAAAGAAAAATGAATATTCTGATACGGGGAAGCTTGGAGATGTCTACGGAAGATTTCTGTTATATGTTTGTTAGGATTTTAATTTCATGTTTTACATACAGTAGTTGCATTCGTGTCAGGAGAGCGTAGTAGATTTCACACCATGTTAGGGAATTTAGTATCTCCACTTCACCTAATGTACATGTTTTTGGACTGTGGGAGGAAACCAGGACCCCCTGCAGCAGGAAGCCCATGCAGACACAGGGAGATCTGCAAGCTCCGCCCTACCCGGGAATCGAACCCGGGACCTTCTTGCTGAGAATCAGTCTTTACTCAATGCTAAATTGTAATTGTTGCTGTTGTATAAGGGGAATACAACACTCCAGGACGTGCTACTTGGAAATAAACCTCTGCCTTGGTGGTAACAGTAACTTCATCACTTCATCACACTACCCTTGTTGCTGATTATTTGTAATGGTACATGATTTTCCTCATGACGGGTTTGCCACTATAAACAGCTCTCTAAACACTGCAGTTTCACCACCAGACTACAATACAAATACGACATCTGACCAGTTTATAATCACGGCCACCAAGTATTCGCTCTAAGTACCTCTTAAATGTACTTAATCAAGCGCTCTGTATGAGATGACAGCGGCGGGAAGGGAGTGCGGTCCTGCTCACGGGAAGATATTAAGTTATGAGAACATGTTATGATATAGCATTAAAGTGCAAATTGGGATTTTTATCCCAATGAATTACAAGTGAGCGTTTTTAAAAAGGTCAGTGTGTCATAATGTAGCCTGATGCTGCCCTGTAAAGTTACAGCATTATTCATCATCCCTGGACTCTCAAGGGTCCCACCCTCTCGATCTCTCTGCCCCACTTTTCCAGTCTCTCAGCGGAGAAAAATATGGCAAGCTGTTGTCTTTATCACCTTAATTTGTAAAAAAAAAAAAAAAAAAAAAAAAAAAAAAAAACTCAGCTGCTGGGAGAGAAAGATGAAACGCAAACTGGAAATAGTTCAGCCTCGTGAGAGCTGGCGGGGTATGAGACAGGTGCGTCTTAGATTAAGGGTTATACGTCGATACATTTCTTTATTTAACAGAGGACCCAGAACGCTCATTACAACAATTTTTGTCTTTTGCACAAACGCTACATCATTTGAACATATCACAGGAAACATTCAGGGGAGAGAAATAAATCAGAAAGTCAAGGAAATATAATAGATGCCAATGTAAAGTGTAAATGTTTCAGCTCTTTTCTCTGCCCCGGTTTCTCTGCTGCACTTTGCTATTGTGCGAGCGCTTTGTTCTTTCGAGTGCTTTTCATGCATCTTTATTCATGGATTCTTTTCAAAGGCGCGGCTCAAGGGCTGCTGTTGCTCTGAAAGAATATAAAAATACCTCATCACGTTTATGCTACCCTCAATTTCCCAACAAACCCTAATAAGAAAAACAAGCCCTTTTGTTCCGGCTTTTGTAACACCATCGGTCAACTATTACTGCGACTAGCAAACATCGCTCACTATTGATTTACCATCTGACCAACAAAGGTCATCATCGTTCATGCGTTCCACTACTTGACTTTAATTGAGCCTGCTTCCTCATCCTTTGAAGGTTTGGCTACTCTCATGTGGGCCTTATGGGCAGGAAGCTAACACATCATGCTAGCAGACATCCTGTGGCTCTTTGCTCAGCCTTGGCAGGTATATACAGTATTAGCATTTCCAGGATATAGAAAGAGTCCCTCATCTCCCACTTAAACTTTTGAGCAGCATTTTCCCCCGGGCAAGATGAACAGTTTTAAAATGCCAAGTGCAAGTTCGAATCTGTACCTGTACATAATCTCCTTTACAAGGTAAATCTATTGCATATGATTGCGTAGAGCCTAACCGACATTATTTCAGAACAATACTCATTTTGAGCTCAAGTGGAATAATCAGCATAATTACTCTATTGCATGACTTATTATCGTCTCTTATTTGTACTCCTTCATGCAATTCCTAAGCACTGGAAATGCTATTATTTGTATTACTAATGAGATACTACACTGGGTACCGTACTTTCAAATACAGAAACTGGGATTTCAAAGAGGTTATCTAAATGCTAATAGATAAAACCTTACTGTCAGATTCCACCAAGTCTTTGAATTAATTTCACGAATGACGTGGTATTGTAACAGTTAACGCTGCTGCCTCACAGCTCCAGGACCCGTTGTCCGATCCTGAGCTTCGTTTTCTCTCAGCGTGGTGTTTCACATGTTCTCCTCGGTGAATTGGCTATATTAAATTGCCACCAGATGTAAATTGTGTGTGCCCGTCGAATCCAGGGTGTATTCCCATTTCATGTGCAGTATTCCTGGGATAGGATCCGGATCCGTCAGCATTCTGACCAGGATAAAGCAGTTATGGGGGCCATGGGATGCCAACATTTGCACTGTGACGTTCAGTTGGGAATGTTTTCATTGAATCATTTATTTCCTTGACATAAACAAAACGTGTTAATACGGTAAAGTTTCCTGTTAAGGAAACCTTTATTTAACATTTATAGAAGGAGTCTCTAGTGTCAGTGCTTGTGTAAAGCTGTTACTTTACATTTCCTGATTCAGGACAGTGTTAAGGACAGAGGAGTTAATGTTTTGTGCTTTCTAGTCCATTTCGAAAGGAAAGAAAGAACTTACTTACTACTTCGGATATATGGAATATACACTAAAGTACCAGAAAACCTGGTACAGCAGTTAATACCTGGTAGGTCCCCCAAGGGATCTTGGAGGGAATGTTGCACAGTCCTCACACTCATGTTTGTTGAGGCCCCAGCATTGAATTCTGATGTTACTTGACGCAGTGTTACACGTCTATCACGTGAAATGATTCTTGCACGCCGACGCTACTCACGTTCACTGTGAGTCTTTTTACGGTCACGCTGCTGTCATAGGTTCGAGGTTTTGCTGGAATGTTCGTAGTCACTGTACACCCTTGAAATGCTCATACCTAAAAATCCAAACTTTGCTTCTAGATCCGAAATGCTGTGGCCCATCTCACGAGCTCCAACTATTAAACCGGGTTTAAAATCGGTAAATCGTGATAACTTGTCATTCTCACGGTGGAAACAGCTCTAGAAGCTTCCATAGATGTCTGTCGCTTTATATACACACTGGCGAATACACACAACCGATGACGTGCACAGGTGTCGTTGCTGTGTATTTTGCATAGGCTCCTGTACCAGTTTTTCTGGTACTTCAGTGCAAATAGATTACAGCCTGACATGTCATTCTTTAATTAGAAATAACATATATTGTTTCCAAATTGCTGTTGTATAAGAACAATTAAACACTTAATACATGTTATTGGAAAAAAATTGGACTTCATTGATGGTGATGACAGACAGTAACTCTCCGTTTTTGATTATTTCTCCTATAACTGCATGCCCGCCGGGTGTTTTATTTTTTAACAAAACAAATATAAAAAAATATCTATATCTATAATATATAACGTGTATTTGCATAACCTCAAACAGAAACAGAGCTAGTTTCCAAACTCGGTGAAAGTACAGAAGATCAGTATTGTAAGAAAATTTTTAAAAAGCTAATCTCATAAAACCTACAGAGGCACGGCTGGGGTTTAGAAACCAGACTATGAGTCTGCAAGTCATATTGTAGGTTTAACTCCAGCCGTTAATAACACCTCCTTTCACGTCCCGGGAGAATGTATTGTACAGAGCTGCTGTATTTTACCGTTGGAAATAAATTCAATTACTTTGCGGATCACATAAATCCGTCTTGATGTAGCATCAGATATTGACTGAGGGAATTCTGGCGTCCTCAGACACATTGAAGAAACCCTCGAGGGCTGCTCAAATCAACAACAAATTAGCAGGCAGCATTTATCAAGTGATGAAGCGTTGATTCTGAAGATGAAGCTGGAACAAAGCGATCATCAGATAGCAACACACTGCTCACCCCAAGCCCTCTCGTAGCCATTTCATCCCATGCAGGCTAATTACGCTGCACGTTCATTTTTTGTGATTGGAAATTTTAATAGGCAATCAAGTTCCGTCAAATGTGTTTTTCACTGAAAAGCTTTTTGTTTTCTAATTAACTCTGGTTTTCCTCCTCAGCTTGACACGTTGCCCATGAATATGAAAATTGCAGTGTAACTTTTCAAAGCACTTCACATCCATGCAGGGAGTCTTAAAAACAGTTAGCATGTTTGTGTCCTAACGGTTTACACATTTTTCACTGTAAAAAATTACATCTTAGCAAATTGAAGCATCCTGAATATAGTCAAATGTACTATACTATGTACTGCCTCCTGTTATAAGATGACCATAAGCCAATTAGTAGCTTATTCAATCTATTTGTGCACATTATTACTCATTTCAAGCGTCAAGTTTATTATTTAATAGGCAGATCATTTAGCTTCCTCCTGAATCATCTTGCAATAAATAAATATATTTCTAGCTTGAAATTTGAAAGAAAAGCTAGAAATATATTCAATAGTTGTGTTAGATAAATTATATATCATTATTCTTTTTATTTTTATATATTTAAAATATTTCTGCTTTCTAAGATACAATTTTGTAAATGTATTTTCTGAAGGTGAAGTGTATTTTCTTTTAACAATACATAACCCCTTTATTTATTTATTTATTTTTTATTTTTTTTAATCACCATTTTGGAAAATTCCTCTGCAAGAAACATACAATTTGGGACTGAAATGAACATTTTAAACGTAAAATGTCATGAATGCAGTTCATCTAGAAACATATTTTTCTGCTGACTACAAACATTCTGGCAAAACCTCGAACTTATGACAGCAGTGTGGCTGTAAAAAGACGTGACCAGTGTCGGCAAGAATCGTTTCACGTGATAGACGTGCGATACTGCCTCAAGTAACATTCAATGCTGGGGCCTCAACAAACATCAGCGTGAGGACTGTGCAACGTTTCCTAAAAGACTCTGTGGGGGACCTACCAAGTATTAACGGGTATACAAGTTTTTCTGGTACTTCAATGTATTATATATGTCATAAAATCACATAAATTCATACTTATATCAGGATGTCAGCTTTTCGAGTATAGATGACATGACTTGTGAAGTGGGTGGAGCTTTCAGAGAAAATGGTGTGTGTGTGTGTATAAAAACAGTGAAATAAACCTGCTGGGGTTTAACAATTTTTGTTGCTACTGTTTAAGAGTGGATGTTATAGATGCACTCTATCCAAGACAAAATGATTAATGTGAATGACTGTAATGTGATATGTGAGTACTGTGAGTACTCTGAGTACTGTGAATGTGATGTTACCAAAGTTTACCTGTAGCATCTTGCCTTAATAGTGATTACTACTGTGGTGACGGCCTCTAGATTGTACTATTACAAACACGATTAATATTCTTTTCTTTCCGAGAGTAATATTTGCACAATTCTTATATGCCTTTATTTATTTATATTTCTAAACCAAGCATGTTCAATTGAATGTAATCAAGAATAAAAACATTTTATGCATTAAAGAAATGCCTTTGTATTTCTTATTTTGTAAATTTCTCATGTAATTCACGGACATGCCCGAACCTTTCCTGTTGCAAAGTGAGAATTAGAATAAATAAACAAATAAGAAATGGACAGCTCTGTGGAAGCATTTATATACACACTGACTGAAAAAGGACAGCATTATGCGCAATGTGCAACTATATAAATAAATAAATAAAATAAATATATACCAGTAAAGCAATTCGATTTAAAACAAATGTAGTATTAAGTCAGTACGTAGAAATCCTTCTTGACTAGGTTATAAAGCAAATATAGGGGTATACCATTTATATCTTGCATTTAGAGAGACATTTGATTATTGACAGGTGCAGACCCAGAGTTTTCCCAGTATCCGATTATTTACAGAAAGCGTGGATGCACTGAGAGGAATATTATCATAAATTTACAAGTAGGGCGAATATAAGCTCCAGTCTCCATGTTTTGGTTGCCTGGAAACTGACTTGAACCAGGTAAAAAGTAATAGCTAATGTAATAGCATATGGTGCGCTAGTTAAGAGCTTTAATACAGACATGGGAAAACAAACTAGTAGGCTATATGAACATTTTTTGGTTATAAGCTGTGGTGTTTTGTCTTTAAAAAAGGTGTTATTTTAGTGTATATTTTCTCAAGCTGTATTTAACCATGAGGTGAGGGCCATGTAGTAAGCAGGAGGAGAATTATATGACAGCTTTTACACTTTCCTGGAAATCTGTCATTCATGCATGGGAAATAATTTGCTAAACTGTCTATGTTGAGTAAAAACAATTAGCATTGCTGATGTATGCAGTGCGGCATGTGGCGGGATTCGAAACAAGTAAAGTATGCTGTAGTGAAAGTTTGACTGTGTATCACAAATCCTGAAGGACATTGCATTTAAACATAGCTGTATAAGAAATGAAAACTACATTCAGCTAGACATACTGCATAGCCGTACAAAATCTGACCACTGAAGAAAGTGAGAGAAAGAGAAAAACATGAAATAAGCATGCCATTTTGCTAAATTGTTCACTAAGCAGTCCTTGAGATATTGATGTGTCAGTTGCGGCGCCCCCTATGGATGCAATTTAACAAAATTTGGTTTGCATCTAAAGAGTGTGGTGGTGATCGAGGGTGTGAAATTTCATGTTGTTTGAGCCTTTACATCACAAGATATGGCCAATGAAATACTTTATTTTTATTCCGTAGGTGGCACTAATCCATAAATGAATTGTAATGAGCTAGGGTAATACGCCTCCTAGAGGACAACTTGCCATAAAAAGTCAATAATTTTAGGCAAAACGGTTTTCAAATTATATCCCAAAAAGGACTTTAAACCTGTCCCATTCAGGGGGCGCTAGCACAAAGGCCAACAAACACTGAGAGACACAAACCTTATATTCTGTATCAGACATGTGGAGCTACACCTATACCAAGTTTTACGTGGATTGGTGAAGACTAAGTATATGGTATCGTCAACCAAATATTGGTGAAGAAAAAAAAATTATAAAAACTATACGACCAGTTGCAGAGGTCATAATAGGGAACTAGTGATTTGTCCATGCTTGATTTATTTTATTTGCATCCTTAGAAATATCTCAGTGTATTTTTATTCTGAGCAGTTGTACAACACCACTGTTATGATGGATAAGCCATTTTAGCTGAGTCTCTTATTCAACCAAAAAACATTTGTGAGAACAGATTTATGCGTAAAGAAATTAGACGTGACGTTGGCTGACGACTGATGCTGTTGCATATGTGATCAAAGCTGCAGACTTAAAACAGCGCCGTTCATGCTTCAACCCTTGCCAGGAGTAGACAGCCTCTCTCAGCATTGTGAATGTGTTGATTTTTTGGGAAACACTGCCTCTGCTTGAATGAATTCAAAAGTGATGCCCAGATACCTCCATGGGAACCTGGGGACGGATGGTTGACAGCATCAGGATGTCACACCTGCTCCCCAGTCTCTATGTGTGTGCTAGCAACAGTTAGCAGCTCTACTAGCCTTCTTATGCGTTCTTATTTGTTCTATTTTTCAATGCTGTTTAAATGCACCCTTGAAGTGCAAATAAATCAATGCTCCATGACGTGGAATTACTTATATCTGACTCTTTAGTTAATGTGCTAATTGGCTAACTTGCTAAGTTGGTAGCAGAATAAAGTTGATGATGGAGTTATGCTAAGTTAAACATTTTAATGTTCCTGTTTACATTTACAAACAGCTTCATTTGTTTTTCTTTGGAAAAGACATTGCATTGTGGTTTTTGGGCCTTTTTAAGCCTACGCACATGTTCACTCAACCCTTTCAAGGACCCTTCATCTACCAAAGTTTGCTTTAGCATTGGAACAGCCCTAATAGCGACGGAGGTTCTTGCAAGGGAAGATTTGAGGGTTTAATATTACAAGATTTATAATAAAACACATTTTATTGTTTCACGTGAGGTATAGATGTGTGCTTGTGCTTAGTGGACAACATATGTTTTTAAAGTCGGCCTTTGTGTGTAATATTATGTAACTACTTCACACAGGCATGCAGGTTAGCTCTCCAGTGGCTTATCCAGCAAGGATGCACAACTGTGGACCAGGAAAGCAAATGTAGGCTATACTTCCGGCCAGTGCACTGCGCTGATAAGCCCTAAAGTAGACAGGAATGAATGAATGTGCTCAATGTGCCTCACGGGCCCGCTGTACTCTACCGTGGTAATGAACAGGCAATTCATAATGAATTCGTTATGACCGATGACGCCTCTTGGAATAAAAGTTCCTAAATGTTCATATAGGTTTAGGTCAATTCTCAGAAATGGGTTTTGTCAAAGACACATGGCCTTAGAAACACTTCCCTTAATAAAGTGTTACTTTTATTTTAATTAAACCATTCCTTCAAAATAGATAATGTTCTGTTCTAAAAGAAGAGAGCGATGTGTGACTCCCTGGAGCATTTTAAAAATGAATTTCAGAGTGCCTGTGATAAAAGTCTGGCATGAATATTTTAAACATGACCCATTTTTGATGGAAAAAAAAGAAAGCATCAATGTCCGCTTATTCGGTGGGTGGATTGGTTATGGTTATGATTGCCCCATAGCTGTGAACGAGTGTTGTGAATGAGTTTGTGATAGACTGGCATTTCATCCAGCATGTATTCCCACCTCACACCCAGTGCTCACGGGATCCAGCACCACCCTGACCAGGAGGAAATGGTTACTAAAGATTAAGTAATTCATTAGTAATGCCTTAAAACCCATTTCTAGCATGAACTACTAAACGGTAACACATTTTGGATCACAGTAAGTGCATAAAGAAAAATATCACAGTCTGAGATCATTCTAACTGCTCCTGACATTTGTCATTTCAATGCTTTAGCAATACTGTAACTATGTAAGGGTCAGGCTAATAAAGCTCAGTGAACTGAATTGAAATAGAGACTGCGCAATATAATAAATAATCATTTTACACATGGACATAACAAACTATGCAGAATGTAATAATCTATTATGTGGACTATCCACCTAACAATTTTTGGTTACCAGAACATCTACATTCAAATAACATTATTTTTTGATTACAGGAACATTCCTTGAAGTTTTCTTTGTTTGTCCAATGGTTTTCCAGCATTTCTTTTAAACTTAAATATAATGTTAGTTTTTGGTTGCACGTTTTGGCTTACAGAACCAAATGGGAATGTTCTCCAAAGGTTCCTCCATTACAAACATCAGAAGAATGTTCCTGTCTGGTTGTATTAACATTAACCTAACCACTGCAAAACAGGAAACTTTTGGAAAACCTTATGACAACGTTCTAGTTACAGTTTCTAAACATTATAGGAATATTCCTGTAACTATAATGTTTTTGGCTCCCAAAACTTCTTGAGAATGTTGTTATGCATAAAAACCTGGAGGTAGAAGGTTCTCGTAAAACTAACCACTGGAGAACCACAGGCTAATATTAGTTGCACGTTCTGTGTTCGCTGCAATACCTTGTGTTTTGGGTTGCCAAAATTAATCACCCATTATGTTTAACTTTAACAAGATGCTAGCTTTCAGACTTTAACCAGATTCTTATTGAAGGCTATGCACTGCATGTCTGATCTGGTTATTATGCAAATGCATAAAGTGAGAATTTATGCGAGAACAGACAAATCAGTTTGCAAATTCTAGCAATGTAATATGATTGCAGTAGCCTTAGCCGATTACAGTAAGGTTAGCTGATCGCTGTAACATTAGGTTTTTGGAGAAATGTAAAGTTATTGCTATTATGAAATTGCAGTAACTTTAGGTAATTAGGGTAATGCTATCTGAGAACAGTAACATTAGATAATCACAGCATCCCACTGCCAGTAACCTTAGCAGATCGAAGTAATGTTAGGAGATCAAGATAGCATTATGTGATCACAAAAATGTTAGGTGATCGCAGTAATGTTAGCTAATCACAGGAATGCTAGCTGATTGCAATAATGTTAGGCGTTTGCCATAATGTTAGATGATTGCAACAAAGTTACCTGATCGCAATAATGTTAGTTAATCACAATAACATTAGCTAATCACACTAATGTTAGCTGATCACAATAATGTTAGGAGATCACCATAATGTAAGTTCATTGCAATAATGTTAGGAGATCACAGCCATGGCAGCTGATCATAGTAATATTAGCTAATCACAGGAATGTTAGCTGATCGCTAAAAATGTTAGGAGATCACAGCAATGGTAGCTGATCACAGTAATGTTAGCTAATCACAGGAATGTCAGTCAATCGCAATAAAGTTAGGAGATCAAAGTAATGTTAGCTAATCACAGTAATGTTGGCTAATCACAGGAATGTTTGCTGATTGCAATAATGTTAAGAGACAGCAATAATGTTAGCTAATCACAGGAATGTTAGCTGATTGCAATAATGTTAGGTGTTCACAATAATGTTAGCTAATCACAGGAATGTTACCTGATCACAATAATGTAAGGCAATCAATGTTAGCTGATTGCAATAATGTTAACTTATCGCAATAATGTTATGTGATTGCAATAATGTTGGTTGATCGCAATAATATTAGCTAATCACAGAAATGTTAGCTGATCACAATAATGTTAGGTAATCACAGTAATGTTAGCTGACTGCAATAATGTTAGCTGATCATAATAATGTTAGGTGATTGCAATAATGTTAGGTGATCGAAATAATATTAGCTAATCACAGGAATGTTAGCTGATTGCAATAATGTTAGCTAATCACGGGAATGTTAG
>JAOVVH010000001.1:14993375-15004509 GCA_028566435.1 Scorpiodoras heckelii
GGTTGGTGGACTATTTTCAGTCCAGCAGTGACACTGAGGTGTTTAAAAACTCCAGCAGCACTGCTGTGTCTGATCCATTTCTTCTAATTATTAGTTTTAGTTTTTTTGTTCAAACTATCGTTACTCGGTAGTGTTACATAAACCATATTCCCTTGTAGTACTGTAGTACTGTAACTCCGTTGTTGTGGAACTACTTTTTTCCGCAGAAGGTTTTGTCAGAATTAAAGCATACGTTCACTATGAAATTCACTATATGTATGAACAAGGAGTGCGTTATCGCGAATAACATCACAGCTGTGATGATCCTCGGCGCTTGACCGACTCATGGCCATGATGTCATTCACGTTGACGCACTCCTTGTTCGTACACGCTTTCACACGCTCATATACGTCTAGGGGTAATTTAGTGCGTAGACCAACTATGACTTCTCGGTTATTGAACTGATATCCAGACGTCTTCTGATACATTTCTGGCAAAGTCTTCGAACTAGTGACATCATCTCACACCCGATGCTGCACGTGTATCTCGGAAGTCGTATGCTGGAGCTGGAAATGACGTCACGGAATAGCAGTTCTAGCCAGCTTAGCCATTTTCAGCCACTGTTAGCGACATGTCTGCAGATAGAAGATGGACAGTACTAGTGTGTCGTGGATTTAATGAGACACAAATAGGACAGACGTGCTATAAGCACAGTATATTACTACAGCTTTCACTTACTGTTGATGCGTGCAGCAGCCATCTTGGGTTTTAAAGTCAGGGTTGGTGAGGTTCTTCCGAGTTTCTGAGTTGGAAATCTGACTCCATGGGTCGTTCCTGTTGATGTATTCGACTGGGACATTCAGACTTCCCAGGTTAAATGAAATGCACCATTAGGTTAGGGTTAGGGATTGGGATAGTTGGGATTTTCTCTCGATATTTTGGATTTTCTCCCAATTCCCACCAGATGTTTCTCCCTTATCAAACGGCAGCTACCAACCCTAAAGGGCGACGACTATCACGTCCTTCCTCCGAGGCACATGAAGCCGATCACGACATCTTTTTTGATCTGCTGCTTAAATTATCATTACTTCAGCATTCATTATTTTCTAGTAAGTAAGAAAGGACAGAGAGAAAACGCACTCATGGACTTTAGTGATCATTAGGCAGAATGGTGTTAGCATAGCCGTCTGAGGCTCGTCTATGAGTGTGATTTACTGATTTCATCATTATTTTAATAATAATAATAATAATAATAATAATAATAAACCTGAGCTCAACTCTGCTGGCATTCATATAAACCCCACATCCTACGTGAGCCACCATCCTAATTGTAATCTTAGTCTTATGAAAGCTTTCGTGACTGAAATTGACGCACAGCATATGTCTCGAAACCTTCACTCCGGCACAGACGCATCACCGTCTGCCAAGTTTGAGGGGTTGAGCACGACTACGCCGGTCTCTAAAAATAATCACACAGGAATATAGCACCAAGCATGTGTGGGACTTGAGACTCATTCCTGTCTTACAAGGGCATTTCCATCGCAATTAGTTTTAAGGCCTTTCGGGCTTGCACTTTAAAGAGACTTATCCCTGGCTCCCAGCTGTAATCTTCTTCCTGAACGCTCTCTTCATCTTCTTACTTTCCTTCTCATTATTTTTTGCCATTTCTATTCTAACAGCACGTTAAAACCCTGATAATTGAATTGAGCTGTCTTTGATGAAGGGTTTTTTTTTTTTTTTTTTTTTGTAGGAACATTTTTTTTGTATGATACATTTTTTAAATATAGAAATACCCTAACTTTAACTATTAATGTTTGACATGTTGTTGGCGTTAGGGTTGTTGTAGTGCCATGGTTACCTACTCTGAAGAAAATGCATTTTTTTGTCTAATACTGTGTACGAAGCATTTGATGATAGATTTTTCCCTGCTCCTGATATTCATTTTAAAAATCCCGATAAATGATGTAATCATACAGAAACACTAGCCTAAGAAATGACCAGAAAACATTCTTCTTTGTTTTGCTTTTGAATAAAAAAAACACCATCCATGCTACATATAGTTAAACCTTGTTAACCAGGTCAGACATGCATTAAACGATGTTCTTTCACATTAACAAACTCAAAACTTTTTCCATTTACCTTGATAGAAAGCAAGACCACGACTCTAGTCGACAGTATGTGGGATAAGAGGAAGGGGCGGGGCTGTGCTCAGGAAGTGTTGGTACAAAAACTTAACAGCACACACATCATTCCACATTCATATGTGCCTCGTGTCCAGTTTTACTGGAGAGGAAAAGATTGCTCTTTTGGCATATCTTTGAGTGATAACTAGTGTCGTACTAGTCGGTGTACTCCGATGTTAAATTGCAACCTCCTTCTGCCGGACTCGTCCTAAATCACAAAACAACAACCTCCATTTCTCAGCGGGATGAGACTGGACTGAAACCTCTTTTGGCTGAGCAATCTGTTACTGTTGTAAACACGTTACATCGCTTCCCCCTGCTGCTGTTCCAAGCCTAGTCATAACTTTATGATACACGATGGCTATCCAGAACAGAGGAGACACAGAAACACTTGCGGCTTATAACAAAAACATCATGATATACTGACAGTGTAAGTGCACCTTTTTTTTTTTTTTGCAAAAAATAGAAAGTGGACACCTGAATATACCTAAAATTGTTGGCACAGAGCTCACACACAGTTGTATATAAGGTCTGTGTATTGTTGCATTACAATTTCCCTTCCTAAGGCCCAAACTTTCTCCATGAAGATATGGCGTGTTGAGGTTGGAGTGGAAGAACTCAAGAGCCCTGCACAGAGCCTTGACGTCAAACCTCAGTCAGTACCTGACCTCAGTAATGCTCTTGTAGCTGAAGGATCACAAATCCCCACTGCCACACTCCAAACTCTAGTGGAGATCCTTCCCAGAAGAGTGGAGCTTATTATAGCAAAGGGGGAATAAATCTGGAATAGGATGCTCAACAAAGACATCTGAATTTTGGCCTTATAATAAGTATATATCGTGGAATAATTATATATCTTGATATCTTTGGACTTTTTTTTCAATCATACAGTTAACATTTCAAACCCTATATGCCTTAGATAAATATCTTACATATTAGCAGTCATTAGACCTTATTTAGTAATTAGACTTACTTGTCCAGATGTTGTTTGCTCTTTGAAGCAATCTACTGAAGTCCCCAAATTAAATTCCAGAAATTACTGGCTTACTTCCTGCAAAACATCCGATTAGCCTGAAATATTGAGCTCATGCATACTAATTCATCCTGCTCAGAGGGGATTGTGTTTATATTAAAGGCTCTTGCTGGATCTTTCCTATTTATTTATTTATTTTTTTTGTGTTGGAGTGAGTAGTGCAATTCGGCTAATTGTCTCCAGCATTCAGCAAGCGGCGTTTGTTTTGGTAACAGACGGCCCGAGGTCTCGCCTACGCGCAGCGTTTTGCCTGGTGATCTTGTGAATATTTAATATCACACCCATGCAACGCTTGCAAAATTGATAAGTAGTCGAGCACAGAGAACGGCCCGCCGCACCTACACTTTAAAAGGAGAACAAAGAAGAAAAACGACAGTAATGAAATCTCAAACGGCGCCCAAGCTCATTTTTATGTGCACCCATGAGCTGAATTCAGGGTTGCTATGGAAACGATCGTCCCTGCCGCAAACGTCGCCGACCCCGAACCGGAGGGAGAGTCCTCAGAAAAGGGCCTTTGCTCTGTGATATTAAAGCGCTCCACTCTGCAGGAACGGGAGGAGGTGCAGACAACATCTTGAGTGTAATTGGGTCATGACACAATTTCGGCATGTGGAGATCCAATTTGATCATCGCTGTGCTTACAGCGAGGTGAGATTTATAGGTCTCCAAGTTCGCATGCTCTGCTGAACGCTCATTTGTCTGTCTGCGATAAAAAAGATTCACATTTCAGTATGGTACAAATATTCTGTCACGTTAGCAGGTGTAGTGGCGGGAAAATCAATACGTCAAGCTCGCCGTGAATATGGGCTCCTCTTAATCGAGCCATTGCAGAGAACTCATCACCGTCTGATAGAGGACGCGTAAGTGCTCACATGTATACCGTTATGTCCGTGAATGTCTGTGTTGTCCTGCTGGAACACCATATGAATAGAAACTTCCCAGGAGTGGAATATATGAATTACCAGCATTACCAGAATGTCTTACCAGCATTCGGACATTTCGATTATGAAATTTGTGCTTGCAACTAGTCTGAGCACAAGTTTTTAAAAAAATACACACACAGGGCAACCCTTTTTTCTCTAACAATAAATCTGAAAAAGTAGCAGATGCTAAAAATAGCAGATGAGCCGATCAACACACGAATCTGTAATGATTGACAGCTTCATGGATATTCTGAACTCTCTGATTAGCTGATGCCCTACAGGTCCCGCCCCCTTTCCAATATCTCACATTAGTAATACTTTAGCACCCTTGATTTCTAGGTCATTCACATGAAATAAATTCTGTGTGTCTTGTGAGATATGTCTGTGAGTTAGACACTGGTCTATACAGTCCCTTCTGAGAGTAGTGCAACAGCCAAGCAAAACAAAAGCAGCTGATGAAAGAAACATTGCGAAACATTGCTGTGAAGTGAAACACAAAAACAACAGTCAGTGACATCACCAGCAGCCTCGGCAGGGCAAGGGTGAATCCGTCATTTAAAGAAGACTTCAAGCGCAGAAATATAGAGGTCTTATTACAAGACACAAACAGCTCACCAGGACTAAGTCTGGAGTTCACAAAGAAATACAGAGGTGTAGCACAAAAGTTCTGGAACCAGGATGGACCTCCGGCAAAGTGTGGTGAAAGGAAGGATCTGCTCAAGACCTAGAACATACGAGCTCATTAGTCAAGCACGGTGGAGGTAGTTTTATGGCTTGGGCTTGCATGGCTGCTTCTGTCATGGAGCCACTAATCTTTACTTTACTATCTGCCAGTCTACAGAATATACATCCGATCTATGAGGAAGAGCTTCATCATGGAGCAAGACGACGACCCGTATTACCCTGCCAACAAGGCGTTTTCCACAGTAGCGGAAAAACGTGTGAAAGGTGTTAGACTGGTCAAGTCAGACACCAAACCTAACTGAGCAGACCTACAGCGTACATATTACAAATAATCTTAATAGTAGCTTAATGGTAATTAGTGATTAAAAAAAGCAATTTCACGGTTTCTACAGAGTACATTATACAATCAATTTGTAAAATGAATCATTTTCAGTGGTTTTTTTTAGTGTTAATTGCTGTGTTTTTAGCTACATGAGGTTCTACACATTTTCCATGTTCTGGCTCGGCAGGTCTGGAATTAATATCATATTGTACAAAACAATACAGTGCCTCCAGTTCTATACTGATGCAACATCAGCAGCCAGCACTATAATAAGAGACACCAGGCTGGGGCAGATTTACAGGAGATATTTAGGACACAGAAAATGGAAGAAGTATGTAAGTAAGACAGGCTAAAGACGATGCGCTAAGAACCACATAACCACTACAGACGTAAACCCATAAAACCTGCTGCGGTGATTGAGAACGAAAGTGCACGTGCGTGATTTTGAGAGCAAGCAGCATTCGAGAACCGGGATGCTAATTAAATGAAAGTCAATAAAACGGATACCCGCTGCGCCGCCGTGGGCCCGGAGGAAAGGATGACAAAAGCAGCATTCAGCTAAAACCCACTGGATCATACCGAGCTAATAGCTCAACTAAAGGATGAAATGAGTCCCAAAGTTAGTTCTAAGTTAAAGAGAAAAGAGAGACTAACTAATTGAAAGTTTGAAAGCGGAGCGCACGGATTGTAAATGACGTCCATGGGCGCTTATAGGCCTACAGTTGATCTCAAGCTGTTCGAGCAGTTAATTAAAACAAAAGACAGGGAAAGAAGTAGTGAAGCAAATCAGTTACAGATTGCAGAAATTAATGTGCTAGGCGAGGCATGCTAGAAGAAAGCGCTTGCTTCGTTAACTAGAAAACGCCCGCCATGAGTTGGAGGAGGAAAAAACAAAAAAACAAAGGAAGTGATCCTTATTTATATGTTAAGCTATTATTAAAAGTAAACTATCCATGCCTTCGATTTGAAAGAACCATCGGGGTAAAAATGAGACCTGTGCATCGTCTTGTATTGTTTCTATGGCAACACACCTCTGCATCATTCAGGCGGAGGCAAGAAAAGGCGTCTGGAGAAATGTCTCTTTCCTTGAGCTCGCTTTTATGTCGCTGTCTCCTGGAGGATTCGACGTGACAGCTTGCCTTTAAACGATCACGGAGATAGTAAAAGCCCCGAGTGGATGACTGGGATTTCAACGCCAAGTCCTTGGGGAGCGAACCGTGCCTCAGAATACCCTTTTCACCGTTCCTGTTTTATTCTTCATTGATACGCCGTCCTGTGAGAGGTTCCAACATGATTGTCTCGACTTTCACAGTTAATTGGAAGAGAGTCCGTGGTTTGAAATGGCTTTTGTTTAAGAGCGTATTAAAAGCCTTGGATCCTGTCGGCTATCGGACCTCCATGGGGTGACGTTAGAAAATGAATATAGCGAGCGTTCCCGGGATGGAGAGAGTAAAAAAAATGGAGAGAGCCCACCTCATTTACAGCATGATTGAGCTTGATTAAGTACTCAGCACTTTCAAGAGTCTGTACGTACTTAACACTCCATCACCAGAGACCCGGAGCAGCACTCCACCTGTAATAAGCCAGACAGATCATTATTACAGTACAGTGTGATGGCTTATGATGCAAAGACGCCTACCAAAATGGTTTTGGTTACGTTCTTCAGTGCTTCATCTCGTCAGGGAGCCACTATCTGCCTAAAAGTTAAAGAGTAACACAGGACTTTTTGTTGTTCGGGGGATTATAAAACGGATGTTTGGTTCATGTATTAGCACATACCCAAGCCATTTGAAGCTGTGTCGGAGCCACAGTAGGGTTTAGGGCTTAACACAGCATCCAATATTAATTAAGCTTGACTTTGATGAGTGCCAAAACCCAGTGCCGTGTCATGCTAACTGAGCGCAGGTCTCTGGTGAAATGAAGTGTCGGTGTAATGAGAAATCCATGATGCTCTGCGACGCTGCTTCAACAAAGGCCTCAGTGGAATTAGTTTATTCCTTCGATGCCTCTCCTTGTAGGTGTCCTTGTAAACCGGGGGGGGGGGGGGGTGTTAGACGGGACAAGGGAATTGTTGCTTGGTGTGAGATCGGGAATGAAGCAGATGGGGAAGTGAGAAAGGTGGTTGCTTGGTTACTGATGGGATGCTAAGCTGTGCTAGATCAACCCACTTCAAGCTAATTGTGTACACAGCTGAGGAGAGCCGCGGCAGAACGGTCGTGCAAAAATCGATTGCATCAACAGTAACGCTGTTTCAAATGGAGCGCTGTATCTCTCACTCCATTTCTCTGACTCTCTCTCTCTCTCTCTCTCTCTCTCTCTCTCTTTCTCTGTCTGCTCAGATAAAAATAGAAGTGAAAAAAAAATACTCCTGCATGGATATCGTTTGAAGAGGGTCAGAAGAGTAGGCTGAGTAGTGAAATGATTCAGTCGCGCTGAAACATTCACCGAAGTGAATGAGTAGTAACAAGCGCGTATGTTGTAGTTTTTACAGCAAGGCTTAAAATGATGGGTGGTTTGTTTAGAAATATACAGAAACAAATATAATCTCCTGTGCCTACCTACTTTTCCATAGGCTAGAGATGTTTCATACGTTCTCTAAACATCCATCCATCCATTATCTTCCGCTTTATCCCTCTAGTCGGGGTCACGGTGGGGCTGGAGCCAATCCCAGCGTCATCGGGACGAAGGCGGGGTACACCATGGACAGGTCACCAGTCCATCACATGGCCAACATACACTCACACATGCACACGTTCACACCTACGGGCAATTTAGAGTGACCGATCAACCTAACATGCATGTCTTTGGACCGTGCAAGGAAACCGGAGTACCCGGAGGAAACCCACACAAGCCACACACGGGGAAAACATGTAAACTCCACACAGAACGGCCCGGACAGAACGGGAATCGAACCCGGATCGTCTTGCTGTGAGGCGACAGTGGTGACCACGACACCACCGTGCCGCCGTTCTCTAAACATGATAGTTATTATTAGCTACACTGGAGATTAAACAACTATTCGTTATTGTTGGCTACATTTAAATAAATGTACTTGTGTATTAAGGTGTATTCTTAACTCGTGGTTAAGAATGTTGAAAATGAAAAATTGTTTTCAGATCGTTGCCAGACACAAATATCCAAAACAGCACAGCTCATAGCCAAAATGCTGTCCAGTATTAGAACCACACTATAACCTTTGTTGGAAGAGGATAATAATCTCATACACAGTTGTTGCTTGTGTATATTCAGTGTTAACTAGCTAACTAGCTGGCCGAATGTCATAACGTTACGTTATTTTAGGTTCCATCCGGTCACTTAGAGTTTCACGCAGCCAAAATGAAGAGTTTGTAGTGAAGATCTGCACATGAGCACGGTTGTGACGAGCACAATAACCTCTAATAACCACCATCTTTTCAAACCGACCCCCTTAGAACATCAAGTGGTGGGTCGGGGCGATGGCGGTGCCCGCGGCTCACGAATTCCACTGGCAGAACCTGGCACGCCTCTCCAGCGGGCGTGTGTATCACTCGCTGGCCGAAGTCGGAGGTCAGCTGTACATGCTGGGGGGCTGTGACGCCACCGGACGAGCAACCAACTGCATGGAGCTCTACTGCCCGGAGGTGGACCAGTGGGTGAACCTGCCCCCGATGCCCACGGCCAGAGCGGGTGCCGCCGTAGCGGTGTTAGGCAAGCAGCTTCTTGTGGTAGGAGGCGTAGGCAAGGAGCAGCACCCTCTCAAAGCTGTGGAGGTGTACAACACGGAGGAGAACAAGTGGAGGAAGAGGAGTGCGCTGAGGGAGGAGTTGATGGGGCTCGTCCTTACCGTTAAAGGTTGGGTCTTTTTTCGCATTTTTCGTGATATGAATATGTAAGTCAGTGCCTTTTCAAAGTAACATCGTCTCAAACAGTAGACTGCTGAAAAAGTTCATAGGCTGTCCTCAGAAGGACTGATAACCATTGAATTATTTAAATGGTATGTCTTTTAATCTAAAATTGTATCTTCAATATGCTGTACTGGACATGTTTTTCCAGTTCGGGTATAAGAGTTTGGTATTTTTTAAGAGCACACGAGAAGATGAAACATTTCTCCGTGTTCGTATGTAATCAGATGGCAGAGCGCTTGCTGTTGGTGGAATGGGAGCAGACCTGCTGCCCAGAAGTGTTCTCCAGCAGTACGACCTTCGCAAGGACGTCTGGGCCCTTCTGCCGCCCATGCCCACCCCTCGCTACGACGCTAGCATCTGCCTTCAGGGATCCAAGATATATGTAGCTGGTTGTGTGTGTGTGTGTGTGTGTGTGTGTGTGTGTGTGTGTGTGTGTGTGTGTGTGTGTGTGAGTGTGACTTAATAACTGTCAGAGCATTTCAGAGACTTGTGTGTGTGAGTGTATGTGTGTGTGAGTGTGTGTGTGTGTGCGTTGTACGCCTCTCTCCATCTGTCAGAACATTTCAAGTCTGTTCTCGTGTGTGCGTGTGTGTGCGTGTGTGTGTGTGTGTGTTTGAATCCCCTTCTGCCTGTCAACCTATTCCACTAAAAAATGTTCTCCCCCCTCCCAGGTGGGCGTCAATGCAAGCGTTTGGTAAAAGCATTTGAAGTTTTTGACACAGACAGCCGCACCTGGTCTTCGTTACCCAGCATGCCTTGTAAGAGATCCTATTCCGGGGTGCTGTGGGACAACACAGGGCGACTCTGCTGGCTGGGAGGTCTTCGTCAAGGAGGCATCCATCAGAGCTCCAAGTTCACCAAGAATGTCAGCATCTTCGATACCAACCAGGGTATGATATCATAAGTGTTCCCACCGCTACTTGCACCTTTCTGTATTGTACAGCACTACAAGCTGGAAATGAAATGCATTTCTTTGGCATTAACTACAAAAATAGCTATTATTTTGTTGTCAGAGGATAAGCATTCACCCCTATTGATATGAAACCCCAAAATTAGTCACTGGAGTACCAGTGTATGGAATTAAAGTGCCACTATGAATACGCAAGGCCTGAGAGTTTGTTGGAGAACAGCACCATATAAATAAACAGCACCATCATGATCAGCAAGCAATCAAAACATCACTACGAGTAAAGTTTATCCAGGATTTAAAAAAAAGTCCCAAACTCGAACGTCCCACGAATAAATCGATGAGTCTGCCTACAGGAGGCCAAAAGTCAATGACCAGGTATAGGGAGGATTAAGGCTGATTTATGTTTCTGCATCGAATTCTACGCCACTGGGTCCCAGCATAGCATTAAGTCATTAAGTGCACCATCCCAGAAAGGTAACTGCCAGTTTGATCGTCCAGGACCACAAACTCGTTCAATCTTTCTCTTCTAACAGAATCCCAGTAAACACACACTGTAGGTGTAGGTGTAGGTATAGGTGATGTACACCATCACGACCCAATAAAAATAATAACGTGATTGATTGAACTAGTTAAATTCGAGTACTTTGATATCATACTGCTGAATATCGACGAGTCAAAACGCTTCAGAAATGCTTTCAGTGAGAAATCACTTGGTTAATAATTAATCAGGCGAGGTTTCTTTTTTCCACAGCAGTTCTCTTTCAAACAGCATTGTTATTCCCTGTTTATTATTCATATAGTGAAACGCGGGACGTATCGTTTCTGGCTCTTCTTCAAAGTATCGTAAATCCCGGTGTGTTCCATGCGCCTGTACCTCCTAGAGGACACGTTCACCTTATGAGCACATATAAATGCTTCACGCCGCGCCTGTGTCCCCCTGACGACGTGCATGCAGAAGTATAAATCAGCCTGCAGTCAGAAAAGCATTCTTGTGTAGTTATCAATGCTGTCAAATCAACGAATTAAAGAATTAACCGCGATTAAAGAAATTTACGCCTCGACAAATTTTAACACAGATTTTAAATTAGTTACATTATATACGCAAACCAGCGGCACCGTCAGGGAGCACAGTGTTGAATGTTAAGTGAAAGTGAAAGTGACACATTTTTGTCACTGTGCTTGCACACAGTGAAATTGAACCTCCGCATTTTAACCC
>JAOVVH010000001.1:15243543-15246043 GCA_028566435.1 Scorpiodoras heckelii
ACACACACACACACACACCGTTTGTTTCTGGTTACGTAAATGAAGTAATGTACCACTATTTATTTATTCTTTTAAATCTACAAAGCATAATGCCATGTCTAACAATTCTAACACATCCACTTTGCTAATTAAGGAATGAAACACTCCGAGTCGTGCTGTTAAAGGAAACTAATCAACAACAGGGTGGTGTGATGAAGCAGTTACGATTACCACCTGAAAATTTGATCATTTTCCTACACCAGAAAATCCTGAAGCGTTTTATTTCTCCGATAATAACAGCAATTTTTCAGGGAGATTGAATGTTCTGCAGTGTCCACCTGACAAGTTAACTGCTGTTAGTACATAAGTTATAGTGACTACAAACAGCCTGGCCTTCATCAACCTCTCTTTTCATCTCTGTCTTGAAGTTACAAAGTTACATGTCAACCTAAACCTTGAGCAGTTTGACCTTCCATAGAGTTGGAGAAGATTACAAACCACTGATCAGAAATACACAGACAAGCCAAGACACGGCGAGAGTGTGGGGGAAAAAAGGACTGGGGGAGAAAAATGTATTTATATCTCAGCCACAAACATTACAGTGTGTGTTTTTCCACCTTCTGGATCTTTTTGTTTTTTAAACGGTGAAGGAACGTCTCTGTAAATGTCACTGCCTTGCTGAGGTCAGCATTTCCGAGCGAGGGCGTGCAAACGTCTGCACTCGTCGCTAGACAGTACAAAACAAAGCTTACGGATACAGTGTGGGAAGTGCAAGCGCACGTTCGGGCATTTTCACTCGTCGTCATCGTCATCATTTTCATACAATTCTAACTACAACTGTCTTTCTTTTCATATTATGTTTTCAGGATGTTACTGATAGCCCTGAGTTCCTCGCCGCTCAGCGGAGACAGGTTGTATCCCCTCAGTTCGGGCTTCCCTGAAAAACAAACCAAATATTTTATTGGTAATATTTTTGAAAATGGGCATTAACACTGTGGGTGGAGTTAACACTGTGGGTGGAGTTAATACTGTGGGTGGAGTTAATACTGTGGGTGGAGTTAACACTGTGCTCAGCTTTGGGAAATGCAATTTCCTTTCAGTGTACTTTTAAATACAGAGGAATAGTATATTCACAATTACTGGGACTGAGTGATAATTTTATCAGCTATTTAGATTTATTTTTGTTAAAATCATATTTATTGAAAGCCATCATGTTTTTAGATGCAAAGCACCTCACGGGCCTGGACTGTAACTGACTGACTGACTGACTCACTGACAGACTGAAACTAACTGACTGACTCACTAACTGACTGACTGACTCACTCACTGACTGTCTCACTGGCTGACTCACTGACTGACTGTCCCGCTGGCTGACTGACTGACTCACTTGCTGACTGATGCACTGTCTGACTCACTGACTGACTAACAGACTCACTGACTGACTGACAGACTCACTGACTGACTGTCCTGCTGGCTGGCTGACTGACTCACTGTCTGACTGACTGTCTGACTCACTGACTGACTCACTCACTGGCTCACTGATTCACTGACTGACTGACTGGCTGACTCACTGACTGACTGACTCACTGGCTGACTGAATGACTCACTGACTGTCTCACTGACTCACTTGCTGACTGATTCACTGACTGACTCACTGACTGAATGACTGACTCACTGACTGTCTCACTGGCTGACTCACTGACTCACTTGCTGACTGATTCACTGACTGACTGACTGACTGACTCACTGACTGAATGACTGATTCACTGACTGACTGACTGATTCACTGACTGACTGACTGATTAATTGACTGAATCACTCACTGACTGATTGACTCATCGACTGACTCGTTGATTGATGGTTTTCTTTGACTAAGACTTTGAGCCAACTAAAACCTGACTTAAATAACAAGGACACACCATGTCATTGGATTTGAAGCACAACAGCACTCTCTTGTGCTAAACATGAGCGACTCACTGACTGAATGATTCACTGACTGTACAACTCACTGACCGAACGACTCACTGACCGACTCACTCACTCACACACATTTAGCACAAGCATGTGCTTTTGTGTTTCAAATCCAACAACACGATGTGTCCTTGTTTTTAAGTCGGGTTTTAGCTGACTAAAAGTCCAGGCATTTCAATCTTATCTTAGTCAAAGAAAACTTATGTATAAAGTTATGGTCAGTGAAAACTGCCTTAGCCTAATTCATTAACAGATGAACATGCATGAGGCAAACTGAATTCAGTAAAACAACCTAATGTAAAAAAAAAAATCATTTATTTGTGATGCAAAATCATTAAGAAAAAGGCCTAAACCATCCCAACAAAAGACACCCTAAAATTATGCTTGCAAAACCTTTTAATCTAATTTCTCAGCTGTCTTAATGTTAAAATTCGCTTACTTTATTCCCTCTGATGAGCAGAAAGGTTACAGTAAAGATTCTCCAGCGTATTTGAAGAGCACGACTAAAAGCAATGCTGCTAGACAATAATCTCCCCTGGAGTTCGAGAGA
>JAOVVH010000001.1:15251043-15254714 GCA_028566435.1 Scorpiodoras heckelii
TCTAAAGTGCCCCTAGTGTGTGTGTGAGTGTGTGTGCCCTACGATGGATTGGCACCCCATCTAGGGTTGATCCTGCCTTGCGCCCTATGCCGCCAGCTAGGCACCGGCTCTCCCGTGACCCTGTAAACAGGAATAAGCGGTTAAGATAATGAATGAATGAATGAATGAATGAATGAAAACAGCATAGCGAAGGTAATGACAGTGAAAAAATGTTCTTTAGGTATTTATTTTACATGTTCTCATGATGAATACCATATACTTGAAATTATTTTAAGCACTTCCAACAGAGACAAATATTGCTATGTAATTTTACTGAAATGACCATAATTAACAAAAACATCAAACAATAATCATTTGTTTTTTAATCTTTCATTTTTGTGCTGCGATGAAGATACAGTGTGCTACGATGTGACTTACTGGAATGTTTAAGGTTCCTACTTTTTAAAGAGTTCGTTCCTCTCTTAACTCTTGTAGAAAAAAATATTTTCGATATTTTAATAGAGACGATTTTACATAATAAATTTTGCTCAAAACACAGATATTTCCAACCCATAATAATAAACAGTCCCTGACCTCCTCAGAAATGAGTTAAATATTAGAAAACTTTGAATAAGAAGAAAATGGCATAGATATACAGTATTTAAACAATATCTAAATACATGTACTTAAATAATATTCAATTTATCTTGCGACAGATACAAATAATACAAAATATCTTTTTAAATAATTAAATTAGGGAAATCACAAAATTATTACAGATCACATGCAGTTAATAGAAAAGAGGATTATTTATAATTTTGTGTAGAGCTGCACAGTTAATTATAAATCAGTGGAGATTACATTTTAGTAACCATGAACATTTGTGATTTACGTAATAACATTATTCTGTTTAGTACTCCAGAAAAAAAAAACCCAGTAATTTAGACCAATTAAAAAATATTTAATGTTAAAAAAACGTTTTCTTAAAGCAAAAGTCTGTAAATATCATTTGTATACATTGGGAGTGTGTATAATTTTGTGTAAATTCTTGAATATTATTAACAAAATAAAATAAAATAAAATAAATAATTGTAATTTTTAAATAAAGAAACAATAAACAAATAAACTATATATAGTGGCAGTTAAAAGTAAAAGTTTCAGTCGCAGTGCGGCGCCACCTATGGACAGAATTTCACGAAATTTGGTGCTCCTCTAAAGAATGTTGTAGTGATTCAGGGTGTAAAATTTCATCAAGATATTGCCTCAAGATATCAAGATATCGGCTAGTGGATTGCTAGATTTTTTGCTTTGAACATTATTCACTAGGTGGCGCTAGTCCAAAAATGAATCATAATGAGCTGGGGTAATGTAATGCACCAAACAGTGGACAACTTGCAGTAAAAAGTTCATCATTTTAGGGCTATTTTTCGAACTATTGCCCAAATTGTGCTTCGAACCTACCCCCAGTTCAGGGGGCGCTAACACGAAGGGCAACACACACCTAGACACACAAACCTTATAGTCCGTATCAGACATGTGGAGCTACAACCACACCAAGTGTCATGTGGATTCACAAGTAAGTATATGATAAGGTATGTGTATAGTAAATATATGACATCATCAGTCAAAAAATTGGTGGAAGAAATGCCCTAGCTGCTCATAATAAATAAATAAATGAATAAAAAAAATCCTAGATAGATAGATAGATAGATAGATAGATAGATAGATAGATAGATAGATAGATAGATAGAACTAATGCATGTGGAAAATTAATGCTGCTTAAAATAACAGTAAAATAAATTACAAAGAGTAACAGTAACAAAATGAAATAAAATGAGGTAGAATACAAAATATGTATTTGTCAAAATTATTGATCAACAATAATTATCTAAATTGTCCTTCTAAGGGAACCTTTACGTAGATGTACAGTATGTTCTGTGCCAAACACTTTAACTACGCCTTTTCCTATTTGATAGGTCCTGGATCCTTTTGAAGTGAAGAACCTTTAACCAACAAGAGAACTTTTGAGAACCCCTATTCTGTATGAGAATAAAATGATATTTATGTAAAGAAATTACTTTCTGTAGCTTACCAATTATAGACAGAAATACTTTCTGTTTATATTGTAATCCTGCATTGTAAGAAAGGGGAGTCTGGTTTGGAAAAAGAGACAAACACTCTGTGTCACAGACTCTTTAAAGGTTCCTCCAAAGAGGAAATCTGAAGAATTTTGGTTTAAGGTTTCCAGTTCAGCTACTGTTTTTTTTTATATCTCCATATTAAACTGTTGGAATGATCACTTCCTTAAACATAACATCTATCCAAATGGTGCTTGGAAGAAAACCTTGTCATGTCGTTTCTTGTTCCTGCAAAACAAACTCAACATGCTTGTGTTTGGCAGTGGTCCTTCCATGGACTGGTTCTTTCTCTGACCTCTGAGAACCTAATGATTTTGAGTCCATGACATGGTGAGCTTCTGTTCTTCTCTCAGCTCTCATTCTTCTACACCCGTCTTTGCTCTCGTCGCCACAGGAGCGGCTCCTTCCCCCTGAGCTCTTTCTCCTTGGAGGATCTTCACCTGTAAGACCATTGACATGAGGGCTGTGTGTTACCGGGTTACGGATGTTCCCAATGGCCTGCATGCGTTTCAGATGATCCAAAGAAGAATCGCTGAGTCTGTTGATACGATGAGCCCGAGTCTCGCTGCTGCTCCTTTTAGAAAGTCTGCTGTCCAACAGCGGATGCGAGTGGTGAGGGTACGTGGATACGGAGACGGGGTAACGGTTACAGCTTTGTGGATGAACAGAAGCCAGTAAGGTGAAGGGGAAGGCACATTGGCACTGCAGGATGCTTTTCGGGGCACTGAGGCTGGAATGCGGTCTACGCCGTACAGGCCATGCCGACTTGCTGCTCTCCTCCTGGAGCGTCAGAATTTGCTGCCATTCTCGCTGCAGAAGTCGGTCTAAGTATCTCTCGAACTGGCTGACAGGTCTCGAGCGAGGGATGTTTTTACCATCCGTGTTCAGATACACTGCCAGATCCCGGAGACTCCAGGAGTTAAAAGGTGGAGGCAAGAAGTCAGGGAATCCGTCACGGGAGACAGCATGGGACCTAGACTGAGTACGTGAAGGTTGAAAGTCAGAGGGATCGATGATTTCTTCTCGTAGGTGAAGCAGCGGAGGATGAGCAGAGTACGCCGGCTGTGGAAGCCTCTCCGTGTCTGAAAGGTCGCTGCCGCTGTCCGTGTCCTCGTATGTCACTCGGGCCGTCGAGTCTTGTCTTGGCGCAGACACAGGAGGCAGCCGGGACAGCATTGTGTCTTTTACACCGTTTTGCTGTGTGTTCTGTTTGCAGCGTCTTTCCAGTGGATGACTTTTTACAGCGGGCATCTTGTACTTCGGTTTGTTCAGGATCTCTCGTGGATGACTAAAGAACAAAAGTTCGCTATAAGATTAAAGCGCAAAAGCACTGAACACAGTAATAAAGGATCACTGAACATAACGAAATAATCTTACATAACCGCAGCTGTAGATATTGTCCTTATCTCTCGTGCTCGTAATCCCTAAAGGGGGGATTAACGGGGGGTGTTAATAACTGCAGATATACAGTAAATTGCAAATGAAAGAAAGATAACAGGTCATGCAGCACTGCTATGTAGTGATTCTTTTGCTTTCAAATAAAAACCGTCAGAT
>JAOVVH010000001.1:15291299-15302546 GCA_028566435.1 Scorpiodoras heckelii
AGAGAGAGAGAGAGAGAGAGAGAGAGAGAGAGAGAGAGAAACAGATGGGGGTCCACTCAGTGGGCACAACTACACTAGATGGGACCATTATCCAGCACAAGCCCTCCTAAAGGTCCAAAAAAAACAACAACCAATGCAAGCAGGGTAAAATTAGGCCGATTTCCTCTGTGAATAAACATGTCAAAATTTCTATACGTAAGTCCAGAGAAACGCCACATTTTAAGGTGACATTAAAAAGATCTCCAACAGTCAGCTGGTACTGAGGCTCACTTACTAACCTCTAAGAGCTCCTAACAAACAGCAGCCTTGCTCCAGCCCCAAACTCTACATTAATCACATTATCTGGAACACTGAGAAAAAGAAATTCAACCTCAGAGTAAACTGGATCTCTCTTGGGCCCTAAAGACAGAGCATGAACTGTCAGAGATACGAAGCAGAGACAGATCCTGATCCTGAGTGCAGACTCAGGGAGCACAGCCTTGTCCAGGGCGCCCCAGGAGCAACTGGGGGTTAGGTGCCTTGCTCAATTCCACTTCAGGTGCAGGGATTGAACCTGTGACCTTCCGGTCACAAGGCTGGTTCCTTTACCACAAGCCCATTGCTGCTCCCAAACCGGAAAAATTTATATATACACTATATTGGCAAAAGTATTCGGACACCTACACATTACACCTACAGGAGCTTTAATGACACTCAATTATAAATCCACAGGAATTAATATAGAGTTGGTCCCCCTTTGCAGCTAAAACACCTTCCACTCTTCTGAGAAGGCTTTCTACAAGATTTTGCAGTGTGTCTGTGGGAATTTTTGTCCATTCCTCCAGAAGAGCATTTGTGAGGTCAGACACAGATGTAGGATGCCTTTACGGACCTTGATTTGTGAAGTAATGGACAACAAAAGAGAGAGTACAAGAGATAGAGAGAGAGAGAGAGAGAGAGAGAGAGAGAGAGATAGGTTGACGGTAAATTCCACCCACAGCGAACACAGATGGGTCCACTTAGTGCAAAGAGAAACCAATCAGGATGATTTCTCTGTCAGTCTCTCGCTATGCTTGTTGCGTCCTCTCTCAGATTCTGTTGAACTCTTGTTCACTCACTCGCTCGCTCTCAAACTTCCCGGATACCGTATATAATTTGTGGTCATCGGTGAGCCGCTATCAATTTGCAGGAGACTCCCAGAACTTCAGAAAGAGGTGAGATGTCTGAAACTCCAATATAGCATCATGAAGCTGTCTGAGAAAATTAGACTAAACTTCACTGACTAAATCTATCCCAAATTTTTAATTCTTGTCAAAAAAAAAATTAACAGTGAGTGAGAGAGAGAGCGAGAGAGAGAAAGAGAAAGTACAGCTCACGCACTTGGCCAGTTTCATTTCAATCTGCTGGCGGATTTCCTGTCGCTCCTGGTCACTGCGCACTGGGAAGATGTTCCTGTCCTCTAGCTCCTGTTTGCTGGGTCGGTTACGCAGCTTTACCGCCAGCAGCTCTTTCCTTATCCGCCGTGGTAGCGTCCCTGCAAAACACATATGCGCACACACACACACACACATGTACTAAGTATTAATCAAGTACATTTATCAAATTCTATTAATGAATTGATGACTTAATAGGGATAACAGGATGTTCCACAAATATTTTGGGAACTAAAAACATGCAGTTAAAGGAACATTCCTGTAATGTTTACAGAATCTAACTGGAATGTTGTCATAAGGTTTTCTTGTACTGCAGTGGTTAGGTGAACATTAATACAACCAAATGACAATGTTTTCCAAAGGTTCTCCAAAGGTTCTCTAAAGGATCTCACGTTACAAACATTAGGAGAACGTTCCATAAAGCAAAACATATCATCAAAAACTAATGTTCTGTTTACCTAAAAAAAAGAATTTTCCTGGCAGACCATATTAGGACAACCAAACCAACCTTCTAGGAACGTTCCTGTAACCAAAAAGGAATGTTCCCCGAATGTTCTGGGAACCAAATAATTTAGCTAGGAGGTTTGTTTTAATAAAAATATGCAATAATACTGTACTATTGGTTTGTCAGCGATATCCTAGCAGTACATATCATGCACCACAGAAATGCCTTTGAGAACTGTGATGTGATATTTTTGTCATATTGCCTCACCCTGTAATATTCTTAAACTTAATTCCCTCAGGGATCAATAAATCAAAATCTTTTTTAACAGATATTTTAGAACTCAATATCACATTACAAGTGTTGTTTAAAGTTTAGCAGTGGTGACGTTCTTAATATAAAGTGCTATAGAGAATTCAACAGCACCGAAACAGGACTTCGAAACCGTGACTTATAATCCGTTCTATTCAACATCTAAATCTAGTTTTCGCTGACTCCTCAGTGGGGGAGAACGTTTTCGGATGACATCCCGCAGTAACAGCCGCACCAGTGGTACATACCCGAGATCACCGATTCGTTCCAGCTGTCCTGATCGCTGTAGTACTCATCCAGACCCATGTTCTCTTTATTCTCCTCTGCCTCCTTCTTGCTCTCCACCTCACCTCCATGGTGCTCGCTGTCCGTGCTGGAGGTGCGAGACATGTGACCATCCGAGCGGCGCTTGGGCGAACAGCGCACCTCTTTACTATTGAAACTGGGTGTAAACAAAAAAACACATGCATATATGTCTATAACTCCACCTGTCATACAGTGTGACATTAACAGTCTAAATGTACAGTATGTGTATATACAAAATAAAATTCCACCTACGCAACCTGATTGGTCTGATTTAAACACAGTATAGCTTTATAATGCCTTTGTGGTCTATTTGGCCCAAATTCTATATGCCAAGGCAATTTCTTGTAGAACTTGCAGTACATTTTCTCATGCAACTTTCCTTTTCTAGCCACTTTATTACAACCTGGCAGCTAGGTGTGACATGCTTATGTTTTTTTATCACATTAAGGAAAACCAATCAAACCAAAATGGAAAAAAAAATGAAGCATTCGTCACAGCCATTTACAACCCCAATTCCAAAAACGTTGGTACGTTGTGTAAAACGTCAATAAAAACAGAATGGAATGATTTGCAAATGTCATAAACCTGTATCTTATTCACAACAGAACGCAGAACACACATCGGATATTGAAAGTGAGACATTTTACCATTTCGCTCATTTTAAACTAGATGGCAGAAACACATCTCAAAACAGTTAAGACAGGGGTGACAAAAGACTGGAAAAGTAAGCGGTACTAATAAAAAACAGTTGGAGGAGCATTTCTCAACTACGTAGGTTAATTGGCAACACGTCAGTAACATGGCCGGGTATAAAAAGAACATTTTAGAGAGGCAGAGGCTCTCACAAGTAAAGATGGGCAGAGTTTCAGCAATCTGCACAAAATTGTGTCTAAAATGAAAAATGTTCCTCATCGTAAAAATTGTGAAGACTTTAAATATCCCACCATCTAGTGTACATAATATCATAAAGAGACTCATCAAAAGAATCAGGAGAAATGTCTGTGCAAGGCCGAAGGTCAATATTATATGCTCACAATATGTTCTAATGTGAATAAAATATGGGTTTATGACATGTGCGAATCATTCAATTTTGTTTTTATTTTATTTTATTTTACACAACGTTTATTTAATTTTATTTTTCCAACTTTTTTGGAATTGAGGTTGTATTTAACATTAAGCAGATTTCACACCATGAAATTAAAATATTCAGGTATGAAGTAAAGTTATTTTGTTCATTACCAGGGTTGCCAGAGCTGTGCTTTTTCAGGAGCTAGATTAAAAGTAGTCTGTGGCTGCCAAGATCTTGTTTTAGAGTAAATAATAAGAATGAAATCTAATCAGTTTCTCTATGCAATCATTTCTGTTGTAACATATTTGCAGAGACTGCAAATCAGAAATGCGTACACACCACAGTGAACTTGTTTACCACTCAGAAATTTTGATATTCCTTAAAAAAAATAAAATGTACATTTTATTGTAAATCCAATGTAAATGCTCACCTGTCCTGCCGGTGTTTGGTGGCCAGCGCTCGGTGCAGTTCCTCGATGATGCAGGTAGGGGGCAGCAGTGGGTGCATGTTGACCAGGTGTGGTGACCCTGTAGGTGTGGATATCCGGCCCCTTAGTGCGTCTTTGGGAAGAGTGAAGTTCCTGGGAAGGGTGGCAGGAGCCGGGCGTGTCTGATGTGTCGGGTGTGAACCTATGAGAGATTTAATTGTTGTGTTGTGGGAGAAAGATCTCGTACCAGAATCTCACAAAGAAGCAAATAACTTCATTTTAATTCAAAGTCATGTGGTACTGACTGTCCAGGCTCCCCAGTCTGGGCAGGAGCTTTGCGGGAACTCTGGGAGGAGGAGTGCGCACTTCTCTTAGCGTCGGCTCTGCTTTCAACTCCACACTTCGGACAACCTCAGCATGAGGAACGCAGTTATTGATGGATGGCTCAGACACTGAAACCTCTTCTTCCTCCTCCTCCTCCTCTTCTTCTTCTTCTTCTTCTTCTTCTTCTTCATTGTGGCTGTTCTCCTCCGCAGTCTCAGTGTATTCTGTGGCATCTTGTACTATTAACAGAAAGCAGGATGGATTTTAGGATTCTGTGATCTTTATTGCCACCTAGTGGGACACTGAAGCACATCTGCGCATGTAACCTTTCTGTGCACAAAATCTTAATAATAATGATTTACATAAAATTTCTCAGACTTTTCAAACTTTGAATGGAAAATGCTAACGTTACCAAGAACGTGCATTATTTCATTATTTTTAATGCTGCATGCTACGTTCCCTGGAAATATAATCGCAAGACCTGCCCTCAAGTACACACATCTTTCCTTTAGGTACTTTGAGTTGTTTTCAATGTATGTACCGCATTTTTAAGTATTTTATTAGACGAATTCTCACTATAATCACTAATAGTCACAATATAAATACACTAAGATGTCACAATATAAATACACTAAGATGTCACAATATAAATACACACCATTGTAAAGATGGCCATGTTAGGATTATAAAAATGTCCATCTGTTATTCCCCACGACACTGAAGTACCAGAAAATCTGGTATGGGATGTCATGCAAAATCCATAGCAATGCCACCTATGCACGTCATTGGTTGTGTCCGACAGTGCATATACAAAGCAGCAGACATCTATGGAAGCTTCTAGAGCTGTTTCCGACATGAGACTAGCACATTTTAGATTTTCACTTAAGCAAAACCTCGAACTTACGACAGCAGTGTGGCCGTAAGAACACTCTCGGTGAACTTAACCAGTGTCGGCTGGCAAGAATTGATTTACGTGATAGGCGTGCAACACTGCCTCAAGTAACATCAGAATTCAACGCTGGGGCCTCAACAAAGATCAGCATGAGGACTGTGCAACGTTCGATCCAAGATCCCATCGGGGACCTAACTGCTGTACCAGTTTTTCTCATAACTAGCAATTGGTAACAGTGAATTTTGTAAAACCTCTGAGTCAGCATTGTCTGATGTCACAATATAAATATGCACCATTGTTAAGATGGCCATGCTAGGATTATAAAAATGTCCATCTGTTATTCCCCGCTGTATCTGAGATATTGGAGTGTGATGTGATGCAGCCCAAGGTGATGTTATTCTTACTACTCCAAAGTGGTGGTTTAATAAGTGCAGAAGTTAATAAGACAAAAAGAAAGGAAACACTGACACCTTCTGACCAATCAACTTTGAGAATTCAACAGCGCTGTGGTGTAATCTCTCTATCCAGAAGACATCACGGTGTGTGCATTTCCACAGAAACCGCTCTGAGCTGTAATATCATAATCATCACAATGACCATAACTCCGTCATGACGCATACGCACTATAACGCAATGTCTCATGATGACCCTAACATGGAGATCTACACTAGTCTTGCCTGTGGAAGGATTGTCCTCGTCTGATCCCAGGTCCTCTGTGTTGCTGGCCAGAGGTGCCATGGCCTCTTCCTCTCTCTCCTCGCAGTCCAAATATTCCTGAGTCAGCATCTCCGATTCCTCTGAATTCCCTCCACATGCCAGACCCGAACCTACAACACAGTCGCAGAGAGTCAGCTTTAAACCGTTAGATCAGAAAGACATCATTTTCAAAATGACTTTTCCAGAAAAATCTTTTAAATGGAGCCATTGTACTAAATATGGGTTATGCTACTTTAATTGCAATGAGAACGTACTTTAAAAGTCCCTTACGATAATTTTTTATACTTTTATTGCTACAAAATCAGAAGCAATCTGATTGCTAAAGATTGCTAGTAAACTAGTTAACGTTAAGATACCTCTTATATTGTGTAAACCAGAAGCCAATTACTGCTAGCAGGCTAGCTAGCGTTCGCATAACTATGTAAGCTAGCTAACTTTAGATAGACTAACTGTTATATTGTCTAAACCAGTCGCCAAAGATTGCTCTACATTTTGACTAACGTTAGCTAGTCAGCCAAAATGTTAAAATGTTAATCCCGCTATGTGGTATGTTAAAAAGGTTTGATAGCATTGGGCTTGCTATACGTACTGTATGTTATGTATGTGAACCAGTAGCCAGGGTCTGTAGTTAACGTAGCCTAGCAGAATAATTAATTAAAGGTAATTAAAAGCATTTACTATACTTTCTTGATGGCTTGATTAAAAATATAGTAAAAAATGAATAAATGGCAAATGAAAAAGTGATGTCAGACTCCACAGATTCACCACATTTACTACATCAAAGGGCATTTTGCTAAAACGTTTTGGAAAACGATCATCATTTCTGTGGTATTTCTGTCTCTATCATGAAGCCCTACAGTGTAGAGATATATGAAGCAAATTAAAACACACAGTATGTTCATTTTAAATATTGAATACATTTGCATTAATATTAGTAATCATTAGGTTTGCTTTTAAGCAGTTTAGCAGGGTTGGAATGAATATATTTTGAGTTTTGGATCTATTTCAGGATCCTTTTATTTTACATACCTGGCCACCCTGATTTCTAACCTCTACCTGCATCTACATCTACACTCACCGGACACTTTAATAGGAACACCCATACATCTGCACAATCATCCAATTACCCAATCAGTCACTCATGTTGCAGCAGTATGATGGATAAAATCATGCAGTTACAAGTCAAGGGCACTTCTGTGGATTGGTACAAGGCTAGAGTAACTCAAATGATGACTCTGTACAACCGGGGTGAGTAGAAAAGCATCTCAGAATGCACAAACCTTGATTTGGATGGACTACAAGAGCAGAAAGCCACATTGAGTTCCACTCGTGTCAGTCAAGAACAGGAATCTGAGGCTACGGTATTTACAGACTCATCGGAAAAAGATCAGGCGACGTTTGCATGAATGAGCAGGGCTATAGGTGTTCCCATTATAGTGGCCAGTGAGTGTATATTTTGAAATGGTATTTACTAGCCAGCCAGTCATAATCGCAAGAAGCGACAGATTCCAGGTAGCATTACATCATTGTAACAGGAAGCATTAGCTTTCATTTATTAACTGTGCCTGTTAATGTGATAAACGATGCAGCCGTTCCTGTGATAAACGATGCAGTCGAACTCTGCTGCTGCTCCTGTCATCACTCTTTAATAAAGGTGTAATGACTCCCTCGGTGGTTGTACAGTGTGAAAAGAGTTGGCTCAGGTTCTCTGTATAACAGTGGAGAGTTATGGGCACAGCTGGAGCTGAGAGGACGGGGAAAGTTGATTCTCACCTGTGCCCGTCTCTGCCATGCTCTTCCTCACGAGTTCATCACGGCTCTGCCGTGCTGACGCTTTCCTTTCCGAACCTGCAGGGGGCAGCACATACACAGCATGGCATTATTGTTGTTGGGGGGGGGGTTATACAGTATACCTCACTGTCACAGCTGGGATGAGGTACAACCCAAAATCTCCATCTACAAACTGACACTGGGGACACTTAGACCATCAATACCCAGTGTACAAGGAAATGACAAATGTCATGAGGTCATGTGATGTGCTTGACTACACAAAGCAACACTGGCTTTTTCCATTTTTTTCAGCTGACAAAATCATACACTTAGACTTCACCAATCCACATGGCACATGGTGTGTATTTGTAGCCCCAAACGTCTGATATGGAATATAAGGATTGTGTCCCTAGGTGTGCTAGCGCCCCCTGAAGTGGGGTAGACGCAAAGCAATAACTCGAAAACAGTTTTTTACAAAGATTACTAACATTTTAAGGCAAGTTGACCACTAGAAGGCACATTACCCTCGTTCATTAGGATTGTGGAGTTGCGCCACCTAGTGAATAAGTTCAAAACAAAATTCAAGCACCTAACTAGCCAATATCTTGTGATGTAAATGCTCAAACTTCACAAAACTTTACAGCCTCCATCACTACCACATTCTTTAGACGCACACCAAATTTCATGAAATTTCGTCCATGGGGCGATGCACTGTAAGTGAAATCTCAAAAACTGGTTAAGCTAAAATGTTGAAATCTGGTATGCTTATTTCACTTAATTCTTGCTCGTTCTCTCATTTTATGTGGCTGTCATGTTACATCCCACTATGTGGTATGTCTAGTTTATCAATTTATTGTCACATTTTATGATGTCACTTATGCTACAACTGCTATAAACAGATGTTCCATCACCAGCCTCATTTCTTTTCTCTCACCTTAAGTTAATAAACAAATATCAAACATCTTCCCTTATAGATCATTTTTTAATTAGTGCTTTCTGTAATATAAATTGCTGTAAATATTTAAAAACACCAGTAATAGTGCTTTAGGTAATCCATTTGAACCTGGACCCCATACACACTCACAAACACACACTACCATGCCAGTGTCACTGCTGTACTCAGAACCACCACCCAAAATAATATTTCTCTCTGCTCACTGGATCCTGATGGTTGGCGAACCTGATAAAAACCAAGCGTAATCAGAGCATCTCCACTGATCTGAACCTTACCCGCTGAGCCTTGCCTCAACTTCTCGTTTTTCTTTTTCCTCCACTTCCAGGGTTTGAAAATGCGCCCCAGGCTGGCTAGCTTGCTGTTGCGGCGGATGGGTGGAGTGCGGACCCCTGTCACCAAACATCCAGAGTGAAGTGTTCTCGGCTGCTCCATGACATCTACAGCAGAGAGCGAGAGTGAGAGAGGGAGAGTATCAGAATACGGCACAGGAATTCCTCACTGGCAGAAGCACATGATCACTAGTGTCGAGCGCTGTGCTGTTTTAAAAAAAGTAGGCGTTAATTAATTATCAGGGTGCTTGAGAAATTGACAAATGCTCTACTATGAGAACAGCACATCTGGGTCTTCTCCCTGAGGACAGATTTGCTGTAATTAAGCATCAGGCGTAGCAAGTCTGTCACTTACAGTATGGTGTTACAGCTTAATTGGCATAAAAGGGTAAATTTAGTGGCATCATTTCTCCATGAATTTGTAAGTGCAGTCGGAGACACAGAGCAGTACACAGAACACAACATCACATGACCTCACATACCATGGAAATCAAATCAGCTTTAGGTATGTGCCAGTAATCAGTCAGAGCATGGGCTCGTCACCTCGTCAACAACTTGTACAGAGACATGAAGACAGTGCTGTCATTACTTTAAATAAAGTTATTATCCTAATGTTTTATTAGCTGTTTTATGGATTACTGCCGAATATAATAAATAATTTTACAGTTAGACCTTTTTTTATTTCATTATGTTTGAAGGTATCTTTGCTTTAATAGACATTCTTGGACATGTATTATATTGTAACACTTTTGCACAGTACTGTATGTAAACATTAATCTTAATTAATAGTGGGGGGGAACAAAACCTGAAAAAAAAATGTTTGAAATAGGATAGAAATTATTCTCCCTTAAATTCTCCCTTAAATTATTTCCCCTTAAAATCTCTGTTCCAGATTTCACACATTCCCTCTCTTCAAACCAAGCTCAGAGATTCAGAGGGTCAGATAAATTTTTTATTTATTTATTTATTTATTTATTTATCCAAGACACACCCCTATTTCATTTTGGTATTTCAAACTTCTCGGAATACACTCAAGTACCAGAAAAACTGGTACTGGAGCCTATGCAAAATACATAGCAATGCCACCTATGCACATCATCGGTTGCATCTGCCTGTGTGTGTTTTTGAATTTTTTGGAGCATTTCAGATTCAGGAGCAACGTTTGGATTTTCACGTATGAGCATTTCAAGGGTGTAACCGTGACTACAAGAATTTTGGCAAAACCTCGAACTTACGACAGCAGTGAGCAGTGTCGACTGGCAAGAATCATTTCACGTGATAGACGTGTAACACTGCCTCAACTAACATTGGAATTCAATAATGGGGCCTCAACAAACATCAGCGTGAGGACTGTGCAACATTCCCTCCAAGATCCCCTGGATGACCTACCAATTATTAACTGCTATACCAGTTTTTCTGGTACTTCAGTGTAATATTTACTATACTGTACATGGGGGTATTATTTTTCTTTGGCCACCCACAAAGTTAGGGGAGTGCAAACTCCTGCACCGTACAGCAACATTTTTTTTTTTAAAATAGCACATCTGTTACATTGTGAAGTCAAACTCAATTCCCTCTTCTCTCACGTCAGATGTCCAGACTGACAGCTTCCCCATATCAATCCAAACACCCTGCACCAATTCCAGAATACCGGGAATACTCTTGTCAGCTTCTAAGATGGATTCTAGACAGAACCTACAGAGTGAGCAGCACCGCAGGAGCCGAGTTAAATGGAGAGCAGTGAACTGAGGGGGTTGAGGGGGATTAAGCTCTTCAGCGATGCTGCTGCACGATGAGGAACGGCAGCTCAGACAGAAATAGTCTCACCCACTCAGTCTGACTGAGACAGAGAGCTGACGCTTCGGGAACGCAGCAGATGAGCTGTGGGCTGCGCCAAGAGCCGACAGTTCTATCCCTGTCTCTGGCTTTGCATTATATGTCACACCTACTGGCTCATGGAGACAAAAACAACACCTGTTTGGATCTAATGAGAGGCTAGAATATGACAACAAAAGTTATAAGGCATTGAACCAGTGGAGATTGTGTTGTCCTAATCATCCAGGAGAAAGCAGTAGTGAAACTCTTAGCTGCTAGTGCAAGAGTTAGGTTCATTTTGAGTCTTTACAAACAACCATCCATCCATCCATTATCTTCCGCTTTATGCTGCTAGTCGGGGTCACGGGAGAGCTGGAGCCGATCCCAGCATCATCGGGCGAAGGCAGGGTACACCACGGACAGGTCGCCAGTCCATCGCATGGCCAACACACACTCACGCACACATTCACACCTACG
>JAOVVH010000001.1:15323185-15333872 GCA_028566435.1 Scorpiodoras heckelii
TAAATGTGTGTGTTTCACTGCACGGATGGGTTAAATGCGGAGGATAAATTCCTCTGTGTGCAAGCACAGTAGGCCAATACTTCACTTCAAAATTGCTCATATGGTGATGTTTGCTGTGAAGAGACAACTTTTTAAAATTCATGAAGGACTAGAATATATGTAGCTTATTAAATATGACAATTATGCAGTATGTAATTTGGGACACATTATTTTGGCCAAACCAATCATAGCTGAATTGGATAAACTAAACTCTCATTGCAGTTTAGGTAGAGGTTTTACATTTTCCTCTGTTGTGTTTTCCCATTAAAGTCTATTAAAAGCCACAGAGACCATGACATGCTGTACAAATGACCCGCTTCTTACTGGCTGAGCTTCATACAGACTCCTCAGTAATACAGCCAAGCCAGTGGTGCATGTCTGTTCAGAATTTAGAGGCAATCAGCAATGACAAGACCTAGATTTTTTTTTTGCTGATGTCGTCCTGACACACAGTGTCAGCATTCGTGCTTTTGATTGGACTGGAGAAACTTCATCACGGCTGCCAAATTGCACCGAGGGGAGAAACAACATTGAGATTCATGGCGCATCAATATTCAGAGTAATATTCTGACAAGATCTGCGACACTTCCTGCAAATCAAACAAATGAGAAAATACAACAGGACTACAGTATACTGTGTACCGCAGTTATATAAAGCTGCTTCGTGTCAATGTACTGTACATTGTTACAAGTGCCATATAAATGACTTGTTTCAATTGTAAAATCAGTTGACTTGTATGATTGAGATGGAGAGGATACTTCAATTATTTACAGAGCTGCCAATAATTTTGCACCCAGGGATTTTCAGGGGACAAGATGTTCAGATGAAATTATTTGTCGTCACTCCGTGCCCTTATTGTTTACATTACAATGTGTCTTTGTTTTCGTCCTGTCTCTTACCTAATGTGTGCACCTGTTTTGCGTTCAACCCTTGGTTAATTTGTCTTTGAATACTACCATGTGGCTAACCTTCATCCCACTGCAAAGTCTTCTTCACTATAAGGGTACGTTTTTAAGCCTTGTTCCCTTGTCCCCTGTTTTCCCATGTCATACGATTTCCTGGTTTCTCATTTTGACCTTCACTCATATTTTCTTGGTTGTCCATGGATTAGTATAGTTTGCTAGTGTTAGGATAAAATCCTTGTATCCTCCATATTTTGCACCTCCTGTATTCTCATTGTTTACATTTTGCACTTCCTGTATTCTCAGTGTTACATTCTCCATGTCCGGCACTGAATGATTACGTCATCAGGACATGTTCCACCTGTATCACACCTGTATCCAATCATTTAGTTCTAGAGATCACCTTATATTTTTAATCCTATCACAACTCTCCTACCTCTGTTATCTTAATATACGCCCATCACGCTATATTTTTGTAACCAATCACATTTGCTCACGCACTTTATAGGGCGCCCTGTATGCAGGACGGAGGGAGTAATAATTTGCAAATCGAGAAACGAACCTGAGGGTTTAATCAGAATATAAAAACCCTAACAGATAGTCTACTGACACCTTAAATGAACTTTATTTTTAATGGAATATTATAGCTGGATTCACTCAAATAAACAGCATGCTGAGGATACATCAATTATTTATAGGGGTGTCAATAACTTTGCAACCAGGGATTTTCAGGGAAAAAAATGTTCAGATGAAATTATTTGTTGTCACTCTGTGCCCTTTTTTGTTTACAATACCATGTGTCTTTGATTTGGTCCTGTCTCCACCCCTGTCCTGTCATTCATCTCTTAGTTAATGTGTGCACCTGTTCTGAGTCCAACCATTATTTAATTTGTCTTTATATATATCACCATGTGACCAACCTTCTTCACTATAAGGGTACATTTTTGAGCCTTGTTCCCATGTCATACGACTTCTTGGTTTCTCAGTTTTACTTTGCTCATGTTTTCTTTGTCATTCATGGATGCTATGGTGTGTTATACTTTACTAGATTAACCTTTGCTCATTTTCAGAAAGAGTGCCAACAATTTTCCAGAGTCAAACTCGAATAATAAGAGTGATACTTTTTGCAGTGTAAGAGATTACACAGAAGCCAAATTTAGATTTTACCATCCAGTCCTATTCATCTATTCAACCCTGTGCTCTTCTCAGAATATTACCAATTAATCATCACTGAATATTCACACAATGGCTAAATATAGCAGCCTGATGAATAAATCATGAATACTAGCTATTAGATTAACTAAAATTAGCCAGCTCTGGTTATGATAGGAATACAGTGGATTTCTGGTCGTCGAGAGCATTGCACAGAAATGTACGTGTCTTTGATGTGTATTCCAACATCCAGTCGGATTAAATGGAAAACGGGAAGCTGGTTAATCCGAGTCAAGAAGCCCAGGAACAGTCAGCACAATCCCTCCTTATACACTGCTCGAGATACAGTTCCTACATTGCTGCATTGCTGTGTTGTTGTGCTCAAAGTTTGGTTTACAAGAGTTTGGTAAAAAAAATAAATAAATAAATAAATACAAGAAGTTTACACAATTTTTTGATCTGCACTAATTATCTGTATCAAAATGCATTCAGTTCTTCAGTGATGTCATACAGATTTGCTGATGTCATTTAGGATTGATCTAATACATAAACGAACAAAACTCTACTATGTAGCTCAATGGTAAAACCAAATGTCTAATTGTGAGAGATTTCAAGAAAGATAGTGTGTTCAAAACACACCAAATGCAGTTGGAGGTTCGGCTACATTTAAATACTTATTTATTACCTCAGTGAAATGTTATAGCTAGTTCCTGTAGCTAGCAAGACACCTTTTTGTTTTTGTTGATTTTTATATGCCATTGCATTGGTTTGGAATTGTTCTAAAACTCATATCGCATGGTTACGAATGCTAAAATTCATCTTATCTCTACAGAGATCAAAAATTCACTACCTACCTAAAAAAAAACTAAACCGGCTAGTTAGCCACTTAGCCTACAACGTTGATATACTGTAGTTTGAGCTTTGCTTTTTGTCTGACTATTGATAGACATGGACACAAATGATACCATGTACTGACATTAATCTGAAGGAGATGGAAAAGGTAGATGTCAGCTTTACAAGCAGAAAGATTTTTCTCAGTCTTTTAGCAACAAGTATGGCTTTTACCCCCTCAGATGAAGACCTATGTAACATGTAAAAATGAGTATAACATTAAAGAAGTAGCCATTTTGGACAACCAGGAAGTGAGATTCATGATAAAATAGCTCCCTTTAAACTTAAATATGTAAATATGGATTGTGTCTGATATAAATATTTTACTTAAAATGCTATTGTGTGAAGATTTGACCACGTATTAATTTAATTTTTGATATTTTTCTTGTTATCTGCACAAACATTTGCACTTGACTGTACAGTTCACCATAAGGTCCATAAGGTCTATAAGATCTTTCTCTAATATAATGTTCACTGAGGGGCATGTATGCTTTCTACTGGTGCTCAAGTTATGAAATCAGTGAGCCTGAGCATTATGCGCCCACCCTCCATCCCTCTCTCCTACTGCTTCTTCCCTCGTCTGTCTGCTATCCCCCTGTTTTTGAGAACGAGGGCTTCCGCTCTGGTCCTCGAGTGCATGTTGAACAGGCGAGATCAAAGCAGTGGCGTGTGTGCTGCAAGGATGAAAGGTTTCATTTGGAGCAGAGGGCCCGCACGCGTCAGATCTCCTTATGTTGTGTTGAGCGGTAAACAGGAAAAATGGTGCAGAAAGAAACAAAACGACTGCCCTGTTTTTAAAGTATCGACCTGTATTTTAATGCTGACGTGGATGTGGTACAGCAGGTTGAGCACATGGATACGGTGGAATGTGAGTGCAAAAATATGGTAAGAAATGAAAAACGCAACAGCAAATCAGAAAATGCAGATACAACATCAAAAATACAAAAACATCACAACAAATGTGAAAATGCAACATCAAAAACACAACAAACCAAAAATGCAAGTATAAACCAAAAACCACATTAAAAAATCGGCAAAATCAGAAAACACAACAACAAACCTGAAGAGTCAAGAACAAAACAAAAACAACCACAACAACAGCAACAAAAAAACTCAACAAAACCAAAAACACCACGGTAAATGCAGAAATACAACAAAACCAGAAAGCACAACAAAACCAAAAACATATCAATAAATGTGAGTGTGCACAAGCATAATCATAAATTGCAACAGAATCAACAATTCAGCAACAAAACCAAAAATACAACAACAAATGTGAACATGCAAGAGCAAAACCAAAAACACAACAAAACCAAAAGTGCAATAAATGTCCAAGTTCAACAGAAAAATCAGAAAACACAACAATAAAACTGAAGACTCAAGGATAAGGAAAAAAAAAACACCACAACAAGAAAAAAGCTCAACAACAAAATCAAAAACACCACGGTAAATGCAGAAATGCAACAAAATCAGAAAACACAACAAAACCAAAAACTTGTAAGAGCAAAAGAAAAACCTCAACAACAACAACAGCAAAAAGTCAACAAATCAAAAATACAATAAATTCAATGCAAATGCAAGTTCAACAGCAAAATCAGAAAATGATATAAATCAGTCAGTGATATAAGCGGCAGAAAACAGAGAATGTAAATGAAGCTACTGATGCATTTATTCAGGAATATATTCATGATATGTGTATGATGACATTATACTGTAGATATGTTCTCACTTTTCCATGACATTAATTCAAGTATGTGAATGCTGAAAAGCTGCCTAAATGAAGCCAGGTTATTCATAAGAAAGAATTACCTCTCCTTTTTAGTTTTACATTTCATTACATTTTCGATTTGGTTGATGGTTTTATCCAAAGCGACTTAAAATTCAGACAGGATACAGCTGAGAAGTTGAAGTTCTTGACGGTCTTCCTCATGAACTAGACAGTGGCAGTTTGATGGTGTTAGAATTTGAACTCCCAACTTTCTGGGGTGGGTTTCCCGATAACAAATAATCTTAGTGATTTACGAACAACTTTAAAAAGGACGTAACGTTAAGAACACCGATTTTGCGAGTTTCCCAAAACCCTTCTTAGTCTCCAAAATTACGAACGAGTTTTAAGCAGCTCTTTGTTGACTCCGCTTCTGCATCTGCTCTGGAAAGACACCGGCAGTCAAAAACTGAACCACCGATTTACATACATTTTCTCATTATTATACCACAAAAGTATCATTAGGATTATTCATATTTAAACAGTGAGCTGCATTAAGATGAACTGCCTGACCTCTCTGATTTAGGAACAATATTTTTTGTACAGCTGCCATGTTCATCACACAAGCACCACTGTTAGCTTTACTCTAGGGGACTTATTTGTGTAAATGATTAATCAGTCAGTTTGATTGGTTAAGTGATAACAAGCTTAGTAAGCTACATGCATTAATTTACTACTACTTCTACACTGAAAAAGCATTTAATTAAATTTTTTTCATTTAAATGTGTACATCAACAAATAATCTCATATTGGTCAGTCAGATTAAATTGTTTGTTTCACGTGAATGAAATGATTTAAACCCTGGAACAAAATGAAATATTATATATATTGATGCTTAGACTAGAACTTAGGAACTTAGGAGGCTGTAACATGACCCACTACACTATGACTCTATGACATCCGAAGTTTAATTTCGTCCTAGGAACATACTAAATACATAACTCAAGCTAGTAGATGTGATTTTTGTTGGTATAGGATGTAATGCGCACAATGCAATTACATTTTCAAAAATAAATATTAATTTCCGTGAATTCGTGCTTGTAAACGTGCTGTTGCCGTGTAGAGAACCAGCGTGTCAGTGATATTTTTCACGGAAAATTATCAGCCTTGTCGTTTCTGAGGTAGAACTGCAGGTGAACTTCAGGTTGAGAAGTATTTAGTGAGTTACGAATGGATCAGAGTACTTTTCAATTTACAAACGAGTTTAAGTACTAGGTTAGTTACGAAGGGTTTCAGGAAACGCTCGTTAATTTACGAATGTTCTTAAGCACGAGGTTACGAAGTATTTAGTGTTACGAACGTTTTGGGAAACGCACCCCTGTTCAGTAGCCCAGTGCTGAAAGACTGCAAAAGTCTAATTCTTCTTTTTAAACAATTTCCAAACATCAGCGATCACATGATGTTCAATAAAGATTTTTTGCTTTGAGTATTTCTGAATTAGCTGCCGTGCTTTTGGTTTTGTTTTGAGGTGTTTTTCTGCTTTGCTCTTGCATTTTTGGTTTGTTAACATGTTTTGCACTTACAGACCACCACAAAGTAATTCACTCCCAAATTCCATCTTGGGGATCAATAAAATACATCTACTGTCTATTTAAAGTACGCGAGTTCAGCCATAATACAAGACGGCTCAGCATTACTTTTTGCAAAGACACAGAGGTACATTTGCAGCAGTCATTATATTATAAACCCGAGCAGCTCCAATGCTGACATGCGTACATATAAAGAAATACGTGCACAAAGAGATTTTAGCATTGGGTATACTGTATGCACTAACTCGCTAAGGCTAAACAGCATGCTGAGTGTACGTGGAGTGTTTTCGGCACAATCCCAGATTTGAATGAGCTTCTGGCTCAATATGTCAGTGAACGTAACTGCAATATTGGGATAGTGTTAAGTGATTAGCTGTGCAGGCCGCGCAACATTTCCCCAGCTGTACAAACACAGAGCTTTTAACACGGTTTAATCACTACGTCCACGTGACAGTCCCGGAATTACACGGATGACACAGAAAAACTCAGTACACATCATTTGCATGTATGTCTTTACATCCCAAATGATATCACGCTATTTTTATGCTAGGATCTTTTTTTTTCACTTCTTCTTCATTTTTTTCCCCCACCAATTATTTGGTTGATGATATCATTTACTTATACGTCACCAATCCGCATGACACTTGGTGTAGTTGTAGCTCTTCATGTCTGATACAGAATATAAGGTTTGTATCTCTAGGCGTGTGTTGCCCTCCATGTTAGCGCCCCCTGAAATAAGCTAGGCTCAAAGCACTTTTTGGGCAATGGCTCGAAAACCATTTTGCCAAATATTATTAAAATTTTTATTGCACATTGTCCTCTAGAAGGCGCATTACATTACCCTAGCTCATTATGATTCAATTGTGCAGTAGCGCCACCTACTGAATAATGTTCAAACAAAAATCTTGCAATTCACTAGCCAATATCTTCTCATGTAAAAGCTCAAATTTCACGAAATTTCACACTCTGCATCATTACAACATTCTTCAGATGCACACCAAATTTTGTTAGATTTTGTCCGTAGGGGGCAGTACAGTGCAACTGAGACATTTTAATATCTCAAGAATACAAGCAAGCAACCATTTTGAAATTCAGTACGCTTATTTCATTTCAGTCGTTCTCTCACTATACGCAGCGGTCATATTTTGCACTGCTATGTGGCACGTCTTGTTATTATACAGAACGAACATCTGCGCTTGTTTGCTTTTTAATTGGCTGGTTTGCCAATAACTAAGCCGTGGTGATTACATTATGTGTAATACTATGAGCTTAAACATGTAGAGATGTTAATAACACAATATTAGCAATTAAATTTGTATTGACTAAGAGCTATTTTTGTTATTCAAAATATTGTTGACATGCGTTTGGACATGCGGATGCTGCTGTTAAAAAGTTCTTTTGCAAATTTTTTTGTTAGATAAATGAGAATTAATTTCTCCAGTGGTTTACACTGAAGTACCAGAAAAACTGGCATTTAATACTTTAATTTAATACCAGTTAATACCTGCTAGGTCCCCCACAGGATCTTGGATTGAACGTTGCACAGTCCTCACGCTGATGTTCACTGATTCCCCAGCACTGCATTACGGTGTTACTTGAGGCAGTGTTACACGCCCATCACGTGAAACGATTCTTGCCAGCCGACGCTGGTCACGTTCACCCAGATTCTTTTTACGGCCACACTGCTTTCGTAAGTTTGAGGTTTTGCCGGAATTCTTGTAGTCACGTTTACACCCTTGAAACGCTCATACGTGAAAATCCAAGCTTTGCTTCTACCTCCGAAATGCTACGACCCATCACACGAGCTCCAACTATTAAACCATGTTCAAAATCACACAATCGTGTTAACTCGCCGGAAATTCTCACGGCGGAAACAGCTCTAGAAGATTCCATAGATGTTTATCGCTTTATATACGGACTGACGGACGCAACTAATGACGTGCATAGGTGGGATTGTTGTGTATTTTCTGGTACTTCAGTGTATATGGACAACGAGAATAGTTTTACAGAATAATGTTTTCAATGTTTGAGCTATAAGCTATAGTTCCTTCACCGTCTCTTTTTTTCTTTCGGTTGAAGAAGCTTCTCATGTTACAGTACTGACAAACCGCAAAACAGAAACGGCTTTGGCCAAAGCTTCAGCTTTACCTTTGACTGTTATTTGTAAGTGCTGACACTGGAGACTCCTACCGTAAAGTTTCAATAAACATCTCCTTACAGAAAAACTTCACCACGTCAATGGTGACATGTTTCAATGTGTTTATGTGCAGAGTCCCTGTGCGGGCTGTTACTATAGAAACATGTAATACAATGAGTGCGTTAATGTGAACTGGGGAAGCTGGAGCTACTCCCAGAGCAGCAGAGACAGAAAAAGAAATTTGACCACTCCACAAACCAAGAATTCAAGTGATCATTAATTAAGAAAACTCACATTTGGGATTAAAATGTGATTAATCAATCATGCACTCCTAATTCTAGCTTAAAAATGTAACATATAGTATAACATACACATAGTATTTTGTGTACTCCATGAATCCTATTTTGTGTTTGTCCCCATCTCATCAATAGCAGCATCCAAATGTGGCAAATTTCTGTTGCGCTTGTGAACAAACTGATCCTGAAACAGATTGTGAGTCTGTTTGCATATAAACTTGTTCTACACTCTGAGACGACCACAAAACGCATGCAGCACTGCTCTCGATTTGTTCTCGCAGCGGGAAACTCCATGCCTGTTGAAACGCTATATATAGGCAAATGCATGTCTCTGAGGGGTGATCCATTCCACCTGCATCCTTTTTTTTATCACCATAGCAACAGCTCATTACACACGGACCTCAGTCATGGGTGCACCATAGAGTGGATGAAAAGCCTTAATTCTTACACAAGCGCTGAACGATCTGTGGTGTTTATTTATATCGGACACGGCATAAAAGGACACAGCTTCGCTCGTTACATAACACGACGACACACGTGTGTAATTTAGATGAGATAAATGAGCATAACTTCACCGTGAAATGTCCGTTCTATAATGCATGCTCCATGAATCACCCGTTAGATCTTATAATCACTGACAGCAACGGCAACAGCAACACAGATGCTCATTTCTAAATGCGCAGCCCCCGAGCTTGCGTTAGTCACAGACGAGGAAAGCCTGCTGCATCATAACATCATCCGTTTATATGCACATGCATAGCCTGTTCGTAATTCAGTCGTACAAATTACAGCACATCCATATCAATAATCATCAGTCTCATCTGACCTGAAAATTTACCACAGCAAAAAAATATAGGGGTTAAGCATTTTAGAAAGTCTACAGCACTGGAATAGTAGAGTACAATTTATGCCTTATTACATGAAGATCTCAATAATGACATCATGAAATATGTTTTCAATATGTTTCTGCTCTAATGGCTTTAAAAAGTAAGAGTGTAAGCATCAGGGTTCATGATACCATTTTCCAAGCAGTGATTTAGCACAGGGTGTCCCCAAAGTCTCCGTACAAAAGAAAAATCAACAAACTCATATTATATTTTATATTTTATAGAATTTCACATGGGCGACACGGTGGCGCAGTGGGTAGTGCTGTCGCCTCACAGCAAGAAGGTCCCGGGTCCGATCCCCGGGTGGAGTGGAGTCTGCATGTCCTCCCCGTGTCTGCGTGGGTTTACTCCGGGTACTCCGGTTTCCTCCCACAGTCCAAAGACATGCATATTAGGTTAATTGTCGTCTCTAAATTGCCCCTAGTGTATGAGTGTGTGTGCCCTACGATGGATTGGCAACCTGTCTAGGGTTGATCCTGCCTTGCGCCCTATGCAGCCGGCTAGGCACCAGCTCTCCCGCGACCCTGGGGACAGGAATAAGCGGTTAAGATACTGAATGAATGAACGAATGAATGAATAATTTCCCATTTTCCCTATGCATGGTGATTTTTGCAACACCCTGTATTTGTGGACGTCACTGAATCTGATCTGATACGATTTAAATTCATTGTGAAATGTCTGGATATTTGAAGATCTGACTACTGAATGTGCCACAATTTATTCTTTTCCAATGCCATTTTATTTCATAAAGCAACAACTCGATATTTGACTATTTCACTACGATGCGATCTTAAATCTTGAGGCACCGATTCCACTGAAACTTGTACAATATGATTTCGATTCGTAAGGCAACAGTTTGGCATTTGATTTTACAAATTATATTATGAAGTCTGCTACCATATGGTACTATACACTGATCAGGCATAACCTTATGACCACCTCCTTTTCTCTACACTCATTCTCTAAAGCCACAACATCAGTGTCACTGCAGTGCTGAGAATGATCCACCAATCAAATAGTACCTGATCTGTGCTGGTCCTGTGGGGGTCCTGACCATTAGAGAACAGAGTAAAGGGGACTAACAGAGTA
>JAOVVH010000001.1:15337119-15349566 GCA_028566435.1 Scorpiodoras heckelii
TTATTTATTTATTTTTTCCCCTCCTCTTTCTTTCTTTCTTTCTTTCTTTCTTTCTTTCTTTTCTATTTTTCTTTTGCCTGTTGCATTATAAAATTAAATAAATCGGTTTATTAAGTGATCAGATACAGTAAAACACCGCCATCTTTTATTTTCACAACGCTGCACTGCCCTCGTGCGGCGTCACTATGACAACGCGCACCCTCCAAGGGAGCCAATCGGAATTGGGCTTGATCGTTACGTGATCCTGAACCGATCCAATCTTTTTCAGCTCTTCCGGTTCAAGTCCAAAATGGCGGAAACCGGCGCAGGGTCAGAGAAAGTGCTGAGAGATGACGAGTCTTTGGGTTTTACACTATCTCCGGATCTCAGAAGCGTCCTGGTGACAAGCGTTCTCAATTTAGAGAAGCTTGACACCGACCTTTACAGGTAAAAATAAATAAATCAATCAAACAAAACTGCTTGTGGTAGTTGTCAAAAAGCTTCCAGTGTGACAGTTTCCGGTTCTTCTTTTAGTGCACATGTGTTTTAGAGTAAACACTAAACGTATGTATGTATAGGGACCACAGTGGAAATAAGTCCTTGGATTTTTGATCCGCTGACTATTTCTGTTTTCTTTTATAAAGGGCACTTCAACTGGAGGTGTCGGAGTGCTTGTTATATTGTAAAAGATGAAATGGTTTAATAAAAATCAATCAATCAATCAAAATGTCCAGGACAGGATGTCCTCCAGGAGCAGTGTTGAGATCTTATGTCCTATAGGATGTCCTCCAGGAGCAGTGTTGAGATCTTATGTCCTATAGGATGTCCTCCAGGAGCAGCGTTGGGATCTTATATCCTATAGGATGTCCTCCAGGAGCGGCGTTGGGATCTTATATCCTATACAAAGCTCTTTGACATCTCAAATGCCTTGTTCTGAACTTTGTGCCGTGTTTGTGTTTGCACAGAGGGAAGCATCACTGGGTTCCTCGGACACGGCGCCTGTTTGGTGGTCAGATTGTGGGTCAGGCTCTGGTGGCTGCTGCTAAATCTGTCAGCGATGATCTGTATGCTCATTCACTGCACTGTTACTTTGTACGAGCAGGTAAGAACAGAAATTATACTCGGAGCTGATACTTTTTATTAACCGTGTTAATTTTGACTGGGCTTGTATTTCGCTGTATGCTTACGGCTGTCGTTGCCCGCCCGTTGCAGCCTGGCACAGATTTTCTTCTCTCCTGTACGGTATTTGGCTTTGTCCATCTTGCCTTCGACCCTGACCAGTTTCCCCAGTCCCTGTTTATTAAATGCATCCTCACAGCATGACACTACCACCACCATGCTTCACTGGTGACGTCCTTTGTTCAAAACGCTACATGGATGAAATACTACAGCTGTTTTTTTTTTTTCATCCTGTTCTAAACAGCGCTGTCTAAACACTCCATTTCGGCGCCTGTCTCTTTAAATGATAATGAGCCACTGCTTACGCCAGTCCCGCCCCCTCCCCAAATGTCCCCCCTTTGGGACATTGCCTTTGAAAATAAAGTTTATCCACTCAGCTATTCTGTCCTCTGAGGCTGAGAGGTGATGTAGCGGTGTGTGTTTATCTGTACAACCGACAGCTGAACATTTCCACTGCATTTTGCTCAAGCTCAGCTTCATGCTGGTGCAGCCACGACCTTGTGACAATGCAAACAAAAAATGGCACCCCTCCCTCTGCAAAAGTGATTCTCATACCATGGGTGTAGATACTTGTGCAGGTTGGGTGTATTTAGGAATCTTTCTCAAATTTTGGTCTGTACTGTATGTAGATAGCTCCGTATGCCTTTCAAGCACCTGTAGTCTTCCTTGCGATACAGGAGACCCCAAGGTTCCAGTGCTTTACCAGGTGGAACGGACTCGAGACGGCCGCAGCTTCTGCGTGCGATCAGTGAAAGCCATCCAGCACGGTCAGCCCATTCTGATCTGCCAGGCGTCCTTTCACAAACTGCAGCCCAGTCCGTTAGAGCATCAGTTCACCATGCCCAGCGTCCCCCCACCTGACGCCCTGCTGACAATGGAGGAGCTCATCCAGCAGTACCTCAGGTAGGAATCACAAACAGGTACATGTTAAATGTTAGCCCATCAAATCATGCATATCACGTGACTGCTTCACGCGCCGCATCCGTCTGGTTTCACAGCAATCCGAATGTAACTGATAACACCAAACAGGGGCTGAATAAGATCCTTGCAGATGAGGTTCCCATTGAAGTAAAGCCAGTGAATCCAGCTGATTTTTATAGACGTGTCCCCATGGAGCCAAAGAAACTGTTCTGGGTACGATCGAAAGGACATATAGGTATGTGTGATGATGAAATCACTACATCGCTCTGCTACAATATATAATATAATTAAATTCAATTGTACAAGAGGAGCTAACTTGAATTACACAGTGAAATGTTCTTCGTTAGAAGCAAACATAATGGATGCAAGTATACTATATCAATCAGGACTTGTTCAGGTGCATATTGATGTGTGCTTATTTTTCTTTTCTTTTTTTCTTCCCCAGGTGAAGCAGACATGAAACTGCACTGCTGCGTCGCTGCGTACGTGTCCGACTACTTGTTCCTCGGCACCACGATGCTGCCGTACCCCCGGTACAGAGCCCAGTTCATAGCCTCTCTGGATCACACCATGTGGTTCCACAACAAGTTCAGAGCAGATCAGTGGATGCTGTATGAATGTGAAAGTCCATGGGCAGGTCTGTAGTAATTTGTCATCGTTTATAAAGCATTTAAATGACAAAAACAACAAAAAACGGGACACTGGCTCATTCGATGTGAAACGGGACATCCGGAAATCTCAATAACGTGTCATGTGAATCTTATACAAGTATTTATAAGTATACATTTATAAGTATTTATTTAGACATTGTTTAAGAGTCTTTCCTTTTATTAAGGAAATACGAAAATAGATATCTACCTTAGAAAGGACACGGTGTTAGCCTACTGTGTGACAAAAAAATCCTTCTAGGGAAATAATTATGAGTAATGATTCATTTCATTTGGTGACTAATTAATTTAAGCGCACATTAACGTTAAATAGAAAATGACAGCGCACTTGTGGAGACCGAGGGTCTTTTTTTCTGATTGCTGGCTCAAACCTGTGCGCAAAATATTCAGTGCAACGAGCATGTGTGTGGTTTGTTACGCTCGGGATGTGAATTTCCCTTTAAAACATTTTCTTCATCCTTTTTTTTTTCCACAGGAGGCTGCAGAGGCTTGGTGCAAGGCCGCCTGTGGAGACAAGACGGTGTCCTGGCAGTGTCCTGTGCACAAGAGGGGGTGTTACGAGTCAAAGATATGACCCGGAGTAACCTCTAGATGCAGCATGAGACTCTTAACGTGCATCCATCCAGTCTGATCATGTGCTTGGAGTAATTAACAGTAATTAGCATAGATTTACACAATCACAAAGAGCTCTGCGGATGCCCGCGATGGCCCGTTCACAGAACACTCGGCGAGTCAGTTTGCTCAAAACTGGGAGTGGAGTCTTCTGTGGCACCACCATTGTTTCCCTGTAGATCAGAAGTAACTGAAAAGAATGTGCGTAATGGAAAATAAAATGTTTTACAGGTCCTGTAAGAGGTGACCTGGTCTAGATAAAGGTTTTACTTTAATTCATGTTTGTATCAAACGATGATGAGGAGAACTGATATTAATAAGCAGAATTATTCATTTATTCGGCTCGTTCTTGTTCTGATTGGTCAAGAAGGTGTCGATTAAGTTTCATGGTCCAGCTCTAAAGATGATTGTTCTAATCTGTTGTTATCGTTTCTATAGTAACAGCATACGACGTGACCTGTATTACATGTTTAATTATTGAAATGCTTACGTTTTCTGTAAGGAGACATTTGACGTTTGAAGAAGGAGTCTCCAGTGTCGGTGCTGTGTAACAAATGTAAAGCTGTGACTTCCATCTTGTTACCCGACACGTGGAAGTCTTCAGGACCGAAAAGTTTGACGGTGTCTCGGTATCATGAAGAAAGGATTTTTTTTTTTTAAATGTGAGGCAGGTAAAAGAATTAATATATAGTACAAGTGATTACAGGAATATTTGTGAATGTACTGTCTACAGCAATAAATAAAAATACAAATGATAAAATGAATGATGTTTTTTGTAATAAATGAAAAATTGGTATTATACATATGTGTGTGTGTTATAAGAGGGCGGCATGGTGGTGCAGTGGTTAGCTCCGTCGCCTCACAGCAAGAAGTTCCCGGGTTCAATCCCCAGGTGGAGTGTTCTGTGTGGAGTCTGCATGTCCTCCATGGGTTTACTCCGTGTGCTCTGGTTTCCTCCCACAGTCCAAAGACATGCATATTAGGTTAATTGGTGTCTCTAAAGTGCCCCTAATATATGAGTGTGTGTGTATGAGTGTGTGTGTGCCCTACGATGGACTGGCACGCCCTGTCTAGGGTTGATCCTGCCTTGCGCCCTATGCCACCAGCTCTCCCATGACCCTGGGGACAGGAATAAGCGGTTAAGAAGATGAATGAATGAATGAATAATTGTGTTATAAGAAATAAAATACTTTGGGTTGTGCTGTTATATGTATGTGCATTATTGATTTTCCTATAACAGCATGACCTAATGTGTTTTATTCCATATTTATGCAACCCAACATAATTTAAAACACACATTGAACAGTTTTATAAATTGTGTTACTTCTTTTCACTCTAAATCCACAAAGGCTTACAATATACTGCATGCAAGCTGTTTTAGAGGCTTAGAATAAGAGGTATCTTATTCTTTTACATCAGTGTATATGAATTTAAGCCTTAACGTGTACAAATGTAACATGAGATTATTGTTCATTTTTGAGTGTCTGCGATTTACACATGAATAAAGTGCTATTTAATTTCCACAACGAGTATGTCGGGCCGTGGTTAGTTTATAAAGCCGTGTCATGGCTCTGCTTTACTTTGTTCTCTGTACAAATGGATGAATTGTACTGCATTTACTGACTGCATTGCTGTTTTGCCATAAACTGTAGTGAAAAAGAGGCATTATGAAGCCAAAGGTTTGTGGACACCTTATCATCACAATCATATGTTCTTATTGAATATCCCATTCCAGATTTATTCCCTCTTTGCAGTTATGATGAGCTCCACTCTTCTGGGAAGGCTTTGCGCTAGATTTTGGAGCGTGGCTGTGAGGATTTGTGTTCGTTCAGCTACAAGAGCATTAGTAAGGTCGGGATGTGTGAGGAGGCTACAGTACCAGTTCATCCCAGAAGTGTTCAGTGGGGTCGAGGTCAGGGCTCTGTTCAGGACACTTGAGTTCTTCCACTCGATCCTTAACACATAGGGTATATAGGGTAGTGGTAGCACCTTTTGCCAGCTGTGTGTCGAACAATTCTTGGTAGCCTTGTTCGATCACCTCTCGGCATGCTACCAAGAATTGGCTAATCTTCTGCTGTGTCGCTACCAAGAATTGTCCAGTAGGCTGCCGTGTCGCTACCAAGAATTGTCCAGTTGGCTGCCATGTCGCTACCAAGAATTGTCCAGTCAGCTGCCGTGTCGCTACCAAGAATTGTCTAGTCATCTGTCGTGTCGCTACCAAGAATTGTCCAGTCGTCTGCCGTGTCGCTACCAAGAATTGGCCAATCTTCTGCCGTGTCGCTACCAAGAATTGTCCAGTCGTCTGCCGTGTCGCTAACAAGAATTGTCCAGTCAGCTGCCATGTTGCTACCAAGAATTGTCCAGTCAGCTGCCGTGCCACTACCAAGAATTGTCTAGTCGTCTGTCGTGTCGCTACCAAGAATTGTCCAGTCGTCTGCCGTGTCGCTACCAAGAATTGTCCAGTCGTCTGCCGTGTTGCTACCAAGAATTGGCCAGTCTTCTGCCGTGTCGCTACCAAGAATTGTCCAGTCGTCTGCCATGTCGCTACCAAGAATTGTCCAGTCGTCTGCCGTGTCGCTACCAAGAATTGTCCAGTCAGTTGCCGTATCGCAGCAGTTAAGACACTGGTCTACTGACCAGAAGATCGTCAGTTCAAATCCCACCACAGCTAAGCTGCCAATGTTGGGCCCCTGACCAAAACCCTTAACCCTCAACTGCTCAGGTGTATAAATGGGATAAATGTAAGTCACTTTGAATGCCGTAAATGTAAACATGTAAGGTATCGTCATACTGGAACTGGTTTGCTCCTCTTATTTCCAGTTAATTCAGACTGTAAGACTGGGAGACTACAGCACACAAAGACGTCCTATACAATTGTGTGCATCCAGAACAAAAAGTACAAAATGCACACACTCACACACACACACACACTCACACATCGTTTTTTTTTTCAGTTTAAAGAACAGGGATCAATAGAAATGTGTTAGCTAATGCTAAAGCATTTTCACATGAATCAGTTAAATTACAAAAACGTGTACTCACATGGATTACACATATAATACAAATTTAACATTAAATTTTTATTAAATTAATTTTTAAACCTAAAATTATATATATATAAAAAATATATTTCTATATGTACATCCGTTTCTTTTACAACCGGATATGTCGTCATCGAGGCTCGTGGCGTCACCGCTTGTATAAATAGAGCGCCGCGGGGCTCCGTTTTTTTTCATCCTCACGGACGGACGGGCGCAGAGGCGGATACACGGAGTCGTAGCGACGGAACAGCGGGGGAGAAAAAAAAAACAAATATAAAAACAAGAAAGGTGGTTTATTGGTGTGTAGCTGTAGGGAGAAGTTGAAGAATGCCTCGTGTGTACGTAGGCAGGTTGAGCTATCATGTCCGCGAGAAGGACATCCAGAGGTTTTTCAGCGGCTACGGCAAGCTGCTGGAGATCGATCTGAAAAACGGGTGAGTTCCAGCGGCTAAGCTAAAGCGCCGATTAGCGCTTCCTCGGGCGCCATTTTTGTTATTTTGCCCGCCAGGACCGCGTTTAGTTAAAATGTTAGTTAATAAGTATAATTACAAGAAGATAAACGCTTTGAATTACTAGGTGTTTGCTAACGTGTATATATATTTATATAATGTTTATATATCATGTATATATAACGAGAGAGAGAGCGCGCTCAAGCTCATCGAATGTTCGAGAAAAGGATTTCGGTTGGTTTGTGGCGCTCGTGCCGCGTGGCCAAGATGGCGGACTCGCTGGAAACAATGCCGTCCGTCATGTTTGTGCCTCTTCGCTAATTTCTTGCATACAGCGAACACGTTCCTACATTACACGTTATTCACGTGTTTTAGTTTTAGCTTTTTAGCGACTTCATCTTACTTCGACGCTTTGGATTGCTGCACGCTCTAATTAGCGCTTAGGCCCAGCTTTAGCTAGCATTTAAGCCGAGTCTTTAGCTAGCTAGCTAAACTACAGCAGTCGTAAACGTGTAGCTTGCACATTTAGCTGTTTATGCGATAACATAGCGCTTATATAGCGTATAGTAAAAAAGTACACTCTTTTTTTTTATAGGACATGGCTTCATGAAGAAGCTGTAATGTGATGTAAAAAAAAAAGAGAGAAATAAACAAAGTCCTTGATAGGAAGCAGAATTTTGTGAGACGCAGGATAATGACGTCATGGATGTTTCCTGCGCAGGACTGTAGAGAGGAGTGCTGCTGAGGCTTTATGATTACAGGAGCAGGTCTTGTATGACGTCAGTGCTTTTTTTTGGGCACCCTGATTGCACCCTGACCCTGGGGTGAAACTCTGGCTGTCTATTTCGGGGTGGGTGCGAATCCCGGCTGGCTCCACATCCACTAACAGAAACCCCAGACGCGTTAATACAGCTGCTAACCTTTTTTTAACCCTTTGTGCGTTACAGGTACGGGTTCGTGGAGTTTGACGACACCCGCGATGCTGACGACGCCGTGTACGAGCTGAACGGCAAGGAGCTATGTGGCGAGCGGGTGGTCGTCGAGCATGCCAGAGGCCCCCGTCGGGACCGTGATGGCCACGGTGGGGGACATTGGGGTTCCGGGCGCAGTAAGTCCCAGTCTCTTGATCTCGCTCGCACTGTGAACGCTGTTTATTCCCAGGTGTGACGGAAAGGAGCGCGAAACGCAGCCGGTCGGTCGTACTAGTTGTCCGGCTGTTGGAGGGTCTCGGAGAGGAATTGTGCTGCTGGAGTTTTCTTACTGGTGCACACAGCAAAAACACACACCGGGCCAGAGAGAGACACACCACTGGGATGGGTTTCATATCTAACAATTGGCCTTGTTCAGTTTAAATGTGTCATTTGTTTGATTGTGCAGCTAGGAAAGGACAAGAGTTATACATTAGATTTAGCAATGCAACAATGTTTACATGTCAGATGAAGGGATGTCTCGAGGGGAAAGATCGTTTGGATTGACCCAAACTGTAAAAGTAAAAAATAAAAACGACACCCCGTTGACATGTACACAGAGGTTGTGACGTGTGATCATGCTGTGTGTGCGTTTGAAATTAACAAGTCCTTGATGTTTCAATTTGAAAGAGTCCAGTGCGGGCTGAGTCCGAGTCCATTGAGGCTAAGATGACTGCCTGTCCCGTTTGGCCTTGGCTTTCACCTTACAATGTGTGTGTGACCTTTGCCCTTTGACCCTTGGCTGACCTAACCGGAAGCCATGATGACAGCAGCCTTTTGCCAATAGTCCAGGGTGATGGTGAGGAAACCCATTGGTTTTTATGTATGACGAAATATTGGAGAGGTTTTTATGGGTAAAAAAATTTATAAAATAAAAATGTAGCAGTCATCTAGTCTTAAGCAAATAAAAGGCAGTGGGCTTCCGTTGCTCTGTGCGGTCAGTATGAAAGGTAATGCTTTCCCTAGTTCTGCTTATTTTACTTTTTGCCTTTTGGTAGAGTGTAGTGTCTGAAAGTAAAAAGAAAAAAAAATAGGAGCTGGAACCCAGGAGGATACCTATAACAACTACTTCTTTTTTATTACATGCTCGATAGTGTCAGAGTTAAATCATCTCTAGGTAACATTCCAGTATTTACTAGTCTTCCTATGTAATGTCTAACTTATTCTTCATACACATACACTCTGGTCTTGTAGGTCACCTCATGGGTTCCACATCAGGATATCAGTTATATTCAGTCTGTTGCTGTTAAATAAATAATAACAATAATTTGAACTCTTAACCTCTGCCAACATCTTTTCTTCTTTTTGTTTCCTTTTTCTTTTTTAAACGATCCCTTCAGAATATCTGGTGCTGAGGTAAACTCTGTCGAGGTGTATTTGATTCTTCAGTGAAACGTGGGGAAAGAAAGCAGAAAGCTCAGGCTTGAATTTGAGTTATTTTTTTAGGGAGCAGTTTTGCCCTGAATTTCTTCGTCCGTGGCATTCTCCCTTTTCTGACTGTACTCTTCCTTCGCTTTGTGTCTAAAGGTAGTAGTGGTTACAGCAGCAGGAGCCGTTCCGGCAGAGATAAATACGGACCGCCTGTCCGCACCGAGTACCGGCTCATCGTTGAGAACTTGTCCAGTCGATGTAGCTGGCAGGACCTTAAGGTAAGCCAAGCTCGACGAAACTATGGTCGGATTCGCACGCTACGCCTATAAGTCAGTCTCATAAACAGTGCTGTAACATTTACTCTTCGTTCTGTCCGATCGCTCAGGACTTCATGAGGCAGGCCGGCGAGGTGACGTACGCCGACGCCCACAAGGAACGGACCAACGAAGGCATCATCGAGTTCCGCAGCTACTCCGATATGAAGAGGGCCATAGACAAGCTGGACGGCACCGACATCAACGGCAGGAAGATCCGTCTGGTGGAGGATAAACCCAAACGGCGCCGCTCGTACTCGGGCAGCAGGTCCAGGTGAGTTCTGGGATCTGATTCGGAGTTCGAAGGATTCCTTTCAGTAAACCTCTTCTGATCACGGTGAATGTTCTGGTTTAAGGTCCCGGAGCAGACGCCGTTCCCGGAGCAGGAGCCGTCGGAGCAGGAGCTCACGGAGCCGCTCGAGGTCTCGCTCTCGGTAAGATTCAGTTCAGGGGAGTCGGGTTAAATCCACAAAGTGGACGCATGGTGTGGGTGCAGGTTTTCTTTCCAACCTAGCAGAAGCCACTCACTACTGAAGGTCACGATCCATTGATTAGAACCATTGATCAAACACCACTGGAATGTGGTGTGGTTTCTGCTCCCACACGGCCCTTCGTGGATTCAGTTCGACTCCCCTGATTTAATTTATTCTTTTAATGATATACTACTTTGTTTGAGAATTAATTTCACAACTAATTTCACAATACTAACCAGTGATTATATAATCATCACCAACAATAACTAAACCCCTCTGTGTTTCAACAGCTCCCGATCCCAGAGCAAGCGCCGCTCACATTCCAGGTCCAAGAGAAAGTCCCTCTCCAAGTCTCCAACTAAATCCCGCTCCAAGAAATCCCACTCTCGTTCCCGCTCCCGCAGCCGCAAGTCCCGCAGCCGCTCGGCCAGCCGCAAGTCGCGCTCCAAGAGCCAATCCAAGCCCCGGTCCGAGCGAGGCTCCCGCAGCCGTTCCAAGGAGAAATCCGTGAGCAAGAAATCACGCAGCCGCTCGGCCTCGCCCATGGAGAACGGCGACAAAAAATCCGTCTCGCGCTCTCCTTCTCCGCACGAGGATCGCCACCGCTCTAAATCACCGTCCAAGCGTTCGCCGTCTCGCTCCCCTTCTCGGTCCAAATCTCGCTCTCGTTCTCGCTCTCGTTCTCGCTCCAGATCTGCCTCGCAGGACTGAGTCTGAGAACCGGGAGACTGAGCGTGTGCCGTTTTGTAGCTCTGAAAGTCAGCACCTGGTTAAAAGGTGCTTCATGTTTAGATCGGATCAGATGTTTTTGTGACCTTGCATGAGATCTAAAGGGCTGAAGTGTAAATATTGAACGGGTACCCTGTTTGTCCTCTTTGTAAATTAATCCGAAGTTTTCTTTTTTTAAAAAAATAGAAATGCTGTTAGCTCTGATTTCCCGTCCGCGTGTCGCCCCGTTGTTCTGCAGCTCCTCAATCAGACGTCGCACTGTTTCAGGGGACAAAAAACAAAACCCCGTAACCTTTTACACCTAAATGATTGCTGCATAAACAAGGCTCGTATTGCTTCTTAGCTAAATTGTGATATTTTGATGAGACTAGCAGATTTACTCGTCTGCCTACATGTTTGAGTACCGTGAAGTGATGAGTTGCTGTTTGCTACACAGACGTGCTTCTGTACAGAAACCGAATATTTTTCCCCCTTCATATTGGTGCGCTTTTTTTCGATATTTTTCTTTGACAGGATTCTTGGTGTTGCTTCAAATATGACTTCTATCTTCTGTGCTGTGTTTTCAGTTTTAAAGTGGTGTCTTGGGTATTCTGTAATTTTAGTTAAATAAACTTTGATTTTTTTTTCTTGTTTGGAAAATGTTTACTTTTCATGTGTATGGATGCTTTTTTCTTTAGCTAAGAGAAAATTTCACTTTACAGGATGAGCATCAGTTTGACTTTGCTGTTGCTCCAAATCGAACTGAAATGAGGAGGGAAGTGTGTGGAGATGGTCAAAGCTTCACAATTGGTTATATATAAATAGTTTGTTATAACATAGTTTGGGTGGGTGCTATCATGTGATGCTTTCTTCTTCTTTCCATGTGACTGTTGCCTCCATGGTTCGTATGTGATTTTTATTTATTTTTGTCTGACCTTCTCAGCTCCAGGTTAAAAGCTCTCAAACTCCTGTAGATCATTAAAATATGTAGCTTAGATGGGTGTTAACATAAAGGTAGCTATGTGTAAGAATGAAAAACTCTGCTTGTTAGCTGCAAGATTCTCTCTCTCTTTGTCTCTTCCTGTCTGTCTCTCACTCTGTCTATCTCTGTCTCGTATCCTTAGTCCCTTTGTTTCGGTGGAAGGTGTTTGAATACAACACCTAAGTGAGAGAAGCTAATCATAAGCAGATGTTCTCTATCGTAGTGTAAGATAATCCTTTATTAGTCCCACAATGGGGAAATTTCTAGGTTACAGCAGCAAAAGGGGACAGAGTAAAGAATACTACACACAAAAAAAATCAGTCTCTATAGTGTGTGTATATATACTTCAAAGAGATAGAAATATACTATTTATGTAATTAACACAAAGTTTGCACAATTTAAAAAAACGATTACACATATGATTATTGCACGTTTAGATAAATAAATATGGAGGGGTGGATGTGGGGGCTACTTGGAGCTGTGCTGATTGTAAAGTCTCACAGCAGCAGGAACAAACAGCTACAGTTTTTACTCGCCAGGATTTTTAAGCCCGTACTGTGATTTTTAGATAGATAGATAGATAGATACCTTATTAATCCCGAAGGAAAATTTTAGCATCCAGTAGCAGGTACACAAAGGACATACAGTATTGCAATACACCATATTATAATAGAAAATGTATAGTAATTACAACGCTGCACAACAAGAGTCACTACCAGAAAATTGAGTTTTAGGGAAATAAGTTAACATGGAAAAAAAAAATAAAGCTGAACATGCTCAAA